>JANKKB010003224.1:7088-51765 GCA_026225775.1 Bursera palmeri
GAGGAATTTTGGTCATTTGTAAGGAGGTTTCTATTCCCTCGAAGAATAGAGCATTTATGCAGTAATTTTCCTTTTAGTCTTGAGACTGTTTGGAGCAATCTGAGTATAATTAATTTTGTTAGAAATTTGGTTTCTAACAGACAGTAATTGAAATTTGCTTGTAAACAATTTTTAGAACTTTTAAGTTTTAATTAGTAGAGAAAATACCTATAGTAGTTATGTTATATCATCTGTTAATGTAACTTATTAGATATACAAATATAATTATTTGATGTGAAAATAAGTTGGTTATCTGAACTTGTAGATAAGGTTAAGTAGTTTAAAATAGTAAATAATGAATATTATTTTTGTATCTAAAAAAGCGTTTCTTGTTATAAACTGCTTGAAATATTTAAATGGTAGACAACGTTTACCTTACTGAATTAATATTCTTGAACATCTGGAGGAACTACATAATTTCTTTGGGTGATAATATATCGTAACTATTACACAACAAATCATAAAGAAACCATAGAACGAAGGCATTTTAGGAGACCAATAAATTTATTATAGAAAAAAAAAAAAAAAGAGGCAAAGACAAATTAAACATAGTAGTAGAAGCTTTTTCTTAACTCTTCTTCGCATCTGAAGCAAATTTAAGGAAAAGTTCTTCTTTTGTGTTTGTTTGGTTGTTCATTTGGCTACTTGTTTATTTATTTATTAACCGTTATTATTACTACTTTGTAAATTATTGAAAATAAAACTTTGTTTCTCTCTTTGTATTAGTTGTGATGCCTTATTGATCAATCTATTTATTTGATAATGATATATAATTGTTTTCATATTAAATGATGTGTTGTGTAACATATAGAATGCTACAATTTGGCACATGTCCCTTGCCTTTTACATGGCTTGTTTAAGTTTGTGGTTACATTTTAATTTGATGAAGGGGTGGCAATATTGTCAATAAATAGAAGCCAATTCATTTTGTACCTGTTGTCTATTTCATTTAATTCTACTGGTTAAGTTTGTTGCACTCACTTTTATTGATTTAGTCAACACTTACAAATGAAATGAGCTCTTATTTATAGACAAAATTGTTGATCAAAATGTAACAACAAATTTAACCAATAGAATTAAGCCATGTAAAAGACAAAGATATATATCAATGGTGGCATTCCATATATGTGTACTCGATAGTTATTTTCTCTAGTAAAAAATAAGCCAAAATTAAGATGCTTCAAAAAATTTTATTAGTGAATTGCAATTATAGTCCAATCCAATCCAATCTTCACCATTTGCAGGACTTCATCATTTATAATCCAATTTCATAATACCCGAAACATATAATTTTACAATATATAATCCAATCAATCCCACATATTGCAAACAGGACTTCAGGCATTAGAGTATATTATTAGGACTAGTGTGTGTAAAATCTGGCTCATTCCTATTATTTTTCTCAGATTACTGCTCTGGTACTTAACCTTCGGCATGAGTTTAGTTCTAGAATTGTAGATTGTTTTTGTTATCTAGAGTGGTATTAAATATGAATATTACCAAAGCTTTTGTGCCTAAGTTTCAAGCCCTTGAGGCTAATTGTTCCCCTCTTTGAAATGTCATCATTTATTTGTCTAGAAAAAGAAGGAAAAAAAGGAAAAAAAAATTTTAGCTGAAAGGAAGAGATGAAATTTCCTAATCTCAACGCATTTATTTAGTAATTAATCTGCAGTAATTTGAATTAAATATTCTACATCTTCATTGATAGTTCCTCCATTTCTTTAATTTCCAGAAGGTTAACATACTTCTCAATCTCACATCTTTTGGAAGAATGATACAGATATCATAAAAGATCTCTTTGTTTTTTTCACTCTTGACACGGTAATCCTCATTTTTTTTTAAAATTTTGTTTTACAAGTTCACCAATATTAAAAAGAGCTTAAATATTAATGTTGAACTCACACCTACAAGCTTAAGCTTTTAGAAAAGTGATAAATTTAACATGGTATCAGAGCAAAGATCCAAGGTTCGAACCCCCATAATGCGAATTAAAAATAAAAAATATTGGCCTACTTGTAAGACCAAAAAAAAAGGGACTACTTGTGAAACTTGATCCACATGTAAGATCCAAAGAGAGACTGCATTTAAAGTAAAGATCAACGTACAAGAAGCATGTGAGACGTCCTTGCACGTGAGGGGGAGTGTTAAAAAGAACTTAAATATTAATGTTGAACCCATACCTACAAGCTTAAGCAACCAAGTTCTAAACTAGGATTATTACATAACTTTGCAATCTTAATAGTCAAGAAATTTGTAGGTTGAACGCTTGACCTCTTAGTTGAAACAAAAATCTTAGCCATTTAACCCAATTCTGGGAATCATTTTTGATACTTCTTGGTCATCACCTCTTGCCATATCATTTTTTGAAATTTTATTCCATTTATTTCAATCTCAGTTATTCCTAACCTAAATCTTATAGAATTTAGCAACGCTTTCGATAACTCCTACTTGTAGTCCCCTTTAGATTCTGTTATTACTGCTATATTGCAAAAGTATAAATTGCATATGTCCTGTTAGTTAATCCGCACTGACATAAAGAGGTAATGACTTAAAGATGAACTTGTTTTTAGCTTATTATAGTTGGGAATTTGTTAGCATTCCCTCCATTGGGTCTAATTCTAATACCATCCTCATACATGCCTTTACTCATCTTAGTATATATAATGGACATGTAATGCATTTTTAGCATCTTCACAAAACTGTTCTTAGGTACTCTATTACATATGCCTTCTCTTGATCAATTAATATCATTTTTTATTTTTTCCACTACGCTCGAGTGAAAAATAGCCTCTATGGTTGATGTCAAGTGGTAAAGACCCTTGTTTTGAACTAAGAGGTCAAGGGTTCGAATCTCTTAGGGTGACCTGCTTGGGATATAATTATATTTTACAAGTTTCTTGACTATTAAGATTGTAAGGTCTTGGAAGTAATCTGTAACTTAGAATTTAATGAACATGATAAAGGTTGAGGGAATTCTAGGAATTAAAGAATTCTTTTAAAAAAAAAGCCCCGTAGGTTATCTTCCTGGCATAAAATCAGATTGGTTATCAAATAGCACACCTCTGTTTGTGATCAAATTACTTTTCTAAAACTTAATGGTGCATCCATATGCTTTACACTTGATCCGTTGTATGTACTAAAATTCTGATAAATGCAGTTGCAATGACAGTTAATAGTTCGCTTGTTGCTTTTTTATGTTTGTTCTGGGGAAAGAAAAAAAAATCTTCAAATGCTTTCAACTTGTGGGAAGCCTTTGTTCTTGACTTATTTAACATAAAGGTAAGGCCTCTGCATAATGCATTCTTCTACTGAGAAATTTGCCTTCAGCGCTCAAGTGTCTGCTTTATGCCACCACTTATGAGGTTTCATGCTGGTAACTTGACCAATATAGTTAATGTCTCATGTGACCTTATTTTGTAAATAATTACTAGCTCGCAGTTCACAGATCACTTCCTCAGTTTCTGATGTATTGACCTCCCATTGTCACAGGTGAACTAAATTCTAGTCTGGATTATTTTTATTTGGTAACAGTTTTGAGTTGTGGTCATAGTTTTGTGCTATTGGAATTTAACATGCCTGGATCATAACTTGTGCTTCATATTTACTTTTATTGCAACTGCAGTACTTTCAGAATTTTTCTTCGGTAAGTATCACACCTTGATTAAAATTATCTGATTCTATTAACTTTTATTATCTGTAGGTTTACACGTTGTGCTTATAATGTTTACTGGCTATTTGGTTGGATACGCTGCATTCAGAGCATTGTTTAGCCACAGTCCTGCCATGGTAACTTTTGGAAGACCATCTTAAACATATTTCATGCTCATATTTCCCCCGGATGACTATTTATTTATTTACTTTTTCACCTTTTAAAATTGTTTCAACTTTATCTTTTAATTTACAAGGGTTGCTGAAATCAGTGGACATTTAATCTTTGATTTGCAGAGTGCTGCTGGAGGAATTCTTGGATTGGTTTTTGGCATGCTAGTAGAAACACTTCTTTTTATCATTAGAACTTCTTCTAATCAAGATCCTAAATTATCTCCTGCTGCATCAAAGCTAAAGAAGAATCAATAGACATAGGCTTTCACAAAGGAGACAATAATAGGAGGATGAAAAGTGGAGCTTCTGTGATACTTGTTATCCACTTGGTAGAGTAAGGAAACTGAGAAGATAGGTATGTAGAGGGCAGGCATTTCCAACCTTTTCTTTTCCAATCCTCCCAAATTGTGGAAAATAGAAGAGATTATGAATACTGCAGTAAAGTCTATATTTGCCTCAGCCATCAGGTTTTCCGATCTTGTCATCATCTCTCGTACAATTTGATCCATTCTATCAATCAAGTCAAGTGATTAACGATAAGGGTTCCTTGGACAACCTACTCTTTGTTTACTCAGTGATTTGTGAAGAGCTGTTAGAACACTTTTGAACTAGTTTATTGGAATGTATAGTCAGGCATATGTACTTCAATAAGTGACACGCCAATGCACCAAGGTTCCCGTCAGGCTCTTTGAAGTCTTTGCTGCAATGAATGAGTGTCCATTTCATCTATAACGATGAAGCAAAATCGAAGTATTTGAATGGATGATGTCACATGACTTTAACCCTATGAGAAATAACAGTTTTGAAATCAGTTAGGGTCTTCTGATTTAAGTTTTAGCTTAGTCTTTGGTCTCGAGACACATGTATTTCTAACTTATATGATAAAGATTTATTTCTAATGTTTGTTTTTATGAAATAGTAACCCTAAATAGATTTGATAACTAGAAAGGAATTTTCCTACTTTATGATGCGATGATAGAAAGGGTAGAATTTTTCTTTATTTCTGTATGATTCTCATCCCATTAGTACTACCAATCTAGTAATATTACCAAATATTTATATATAAATTTATTTTCATTTTACTTATTATACGTAATTTTAAAAAGTAATATTAATTTAAAAAACAAATAGAAAAATGAAAATAAGGTGGTGCGCGTCCACCCAACTTTTCAGGTTTTGGTAATTGTTTCATGAACCAAGAACCATTGAAGAGTTGGACGTGTTATAAATTTCAGACTTTTCAGATATATGGTAAAACACTCCTAGGATAATTGATTAGACATCCCTAGGTTTAGGTTTCAGCCAAGTTCACTGCACTGCACCCCAAACTTTCCAATCTTTCAAATGAATTGAATAAATAAAATGATACAAATTTTAATAAGGATGAGCCTATTTGTATCCATTTTTTTTAATTAATAGACCCACTTTTTTTTATTGAATTTTATCATTAATTTACCCACATTTTTTTTAATTTCACTTATTTATCCAAACCACGGCCAAGCCTAGAGCCACAAACCTGAGATCAGTAGTTCTAAATCGCGGCCAAACAAGGAGACCAGTAGTTCCATACACCGGCCAAACCTTTTTTTTTTAGATTAATTGTGAAGAATTAATTTTTTTAAAGGGATTCTGATATAGTTTATTAGAATTTAGGATAAGAGTTATATATCTGATTTTATTATGATAATATCAAATAATCTTCATATCAATTTTTATCATTTATTTATTTATTATATGACTTTTGAATAGGATGAAGTAGTCTTTATCTAAAAATTGACGGATCATACAAATTGCGGGCATGGGTCCTCGTCCTTTTTACTATTGGATTTAACCAAAACCTGGGGCGTCTATATTACCGACTTTTCAGGTTAAGACACATGGGCTGAAATATCCCGGCGGAGCCCTCGTGGTTTTCTCACATGGGGGTCAATGGGCCTCGTCTCCTTCCCAAGGAACCATGTGAGACCAGCTTCACTGTCGAGCGCAGGAAGTGTGAGATTTAAATTTAACAAACTTTGTTAAATGAAGACGGAACGGAAAAGTCTACAGCTAGAAATAGATATAGGATTGGAATCTTTTGAGTATTTCTTTTTTTTTTTTATTATAACATAAATTTTTAACTGTAATCCCTATTAGGGTGTAAACATGGGCATAACCAGGTCGTGACATTAATTAATTTTTCTCTTCTAATTTTCAAGCACTATTTGTCTAATATGTTAAGAGTTAGATAGAATTGGAAAGGAACGCAGAAAGAATCAAAACCACATGCGACCCCCGTTTGCCTTCACCTTCATGTGTAATCCAGCTTTCATTTCCCAATGTCGTTTTCTAGTTGTTAAATCAATTCAATAATTTTATCGTAATGCTACTTTGTACTATTAATAGCTTCATCTTTACTTTCTCACCTACAATTATTGCCACTGATGATTGTTGTCAAGAAAGAAATTTGTTATGAAGATATTTTCATAAATATCTTGTGCATAAATTTGATATTTATAGGCTACTTTTTATGATAGACCAATTAACGCAGGTTGTACCCATCTCTCTCTCTCTTTGAACATTTTAACGTAGTATTTTTCAAAATAAATAATATTATTAGCATAATAATGTAGATATTTAATTACTCTTCGAATATTTAGCCGTTATATGTTCACAAAATTGTGCCTCATACTTTTGTCTGTGTAACCTAACTGTGAAGAAAGCCAGAAGCATCTATAAACTGTACAGCAAAGCAACTGACTCAGTACTTTAAACGAGTCCGTACACGTGTTGGGCTCCATTTTTGGCGGGAAGTTTCAACGTGGCAGCATCGCGACAACCAATCACACTCCTCTCGTGATCCTCAAAAAAGTTCACTTCTCCCGCGACCCCCCGGCTTACGCCTTCTGCTCAGCCACCATCACGTGCAATTCTACGCGTGTCGCCATCTCCTTCTTCCAAAGTCAACTTAGTCACCATATCTGACGATACATATTTTCAGCTATTAATATAATAACATATCTAACGATAGATATTCAGCTATAAATATAACAGAACCCACTCTCCTCAAATAAAAGCTCACTGTGGTAGTCTGGTGTTCAATGCAAAGCTTACAAACGATCATCAGCAATGAAAGCTGCACTCATAAGAACAGCATCGGTGCCGGTCCAACCGCCAGTCCGATCCAGTTCACTCAGGGCCTCCTTCTTGCGTCAAGACTCGGTCACCGAAATCTTATCCTGTGAGAGACACGCGGCGACTTCTCCTAAAATTTCGCTGAATATGGAGATGAACCACAAGAGAATCAGCGGAATCAGGCGAGCGCTGTCGCAAAGCGACGTCATAAGAGCGGAATCCGACGTGTCCGTCAGGTTCAAGAAGCTGAGCGAAACCGGCCCTTGCAACGTTCCTGCTAGAATTCCGGAGGAGGATGACGACGGAAACGGTCGTGGAGATTACGCGGGAATCTGGCCGAGCTACGGCAGCAACGACGGTGACAAGAGAAAGATCGGCGATCATTATCGCGAGTTGTTGAAGTCAAACCCCACGGATCCTCTCATTCTTAGAAACTACGGGAGGTTCTTGCACGAGGTAATTATAAAATCAATAATTTTGAGGAACACTCTGCCATTGATGAACGGTTTGAATTTGAAGTTGATCAGTTGATAGATGATGAAATTTGGTTGGTTGATGAAGGTTGAGAAGGATACGGAGAAAGCAGAGGAATATTACGGGAGAGCGATACTGGCGAATCCTGGAGATGGAGAAGTTCTGTCTTTGTACGGAAACTTGATTTGGATGAGGCAGAAAGATGAAGAGAGAGCTCAGGCTTATTTTGATCAAGCTGTACATGCATCTCCTGATGATTGGTACTTTTTCTACGGTTTAATTTGTGGAAATTTTTTTTTTTTTTTAAATTATGAAAGCTCTCTTAATTTATATGTGTTTTGTGTTGAATATATAATTGCAGCATGGTGCTGGCATCGTATGCGCGATTTATGTGGGAAGTAGAGGAAGACGAAGAGGAAGAAGAAGGAATCAATGCTAAAGTTGAAACGTCACCGGCCATGGTTGCTGCCTTTTAATTAGTAGAAACGCCTTAATCATACTTATAGCTATGATTAATTAATTAGTTAATTAATTACCAATGAGTGTGTATTAATGTTGCTGCTAACTCTTATAGTAACAAAATTGGAGACTAATGTGTGAACAACGAGGGCTAAAGAACGAGACGGATGAGATCATGAGAGAATGCCTTTTCGAGTTATTTGTTTAATTAATTCCCACTAATATCCTTTTTGTTTTAATGTAAAAGTGTAACGCCAGCTTGTAGACGAGAAAAATCGAGTTTATTTTTACATTATATGTATTTGTATTATATTTTTAATTGTAAATAAGAAATTCTATATTATATGCTTTTGCTTTCTTTAATTTACACTGATGAAATTCTATATTATATGCTTTGCTTTCTTTAATTTACGCCGACATATTGTTTTGATTCGTCAAATCTATACCCATACTACATCAGATACATGAGGTTTGTTTTCCACTCAATCGTAAGAAATTAAGCTAAAGTTTGAAACTTGGTTATGAAGCCAATTTTTAGATTATATTTTCAGCTTGTTGAGGTGAAGGAGAAGGTATTGACTCTCATTGAAACTTGAAAGCTTCGAAAATCATCAAGGTTATCAATCTTGATAGACAAGTTTTTTAATCATAGAAATGTTGAATGGTTTCTGGTTTCATAATATAACTCTTTTTATCTTCTAAAAAAGTTTGTTATCTTTTACTATATAATCCAAACATAAAGAAATAATCTTACAAACTTAACACTAATGTCGAAATACGGAGTAGTGTGTTTCATCTCTTCTCCTAGCAATTGCATATAACCTTGAAACTTGATCAAGAATTGCATGCATATGTAGAACAATATAAGAGTAAATCTCCAAGTGATGAACATATCTTAACAACCCATTTTTACCATTTTAATAGTCTAATTAAGCACTTGCGACAACACCTTTCACAGTTTCTTTCGAACCAAGATTCAAAATCCTTTTGGTACTTTTAAATAGTTTGGCTGCAGTCTCCTTTGCCCCAGAACTGGTTATTCTCCTGGAAGAAACGGTAGCCTTGCCCTTCTTTTCTAGTTTGAGTTTATCGCCATTAGGCATGGACTGGCTTTTCTGGCCAAGTGAAGGAGAGTTGGAACCTGTTGGTGGGTTCTGCAAGTGCAAATCCACTAAAACTTAACATATTTTCCCTGATAATATTGTCAACCACGTAAGAACATTGGCCTCCGATCCTAATTACGTATGATAATAAACAAATTTCAATTTAAATTTAAAGTGGGCGCATTAAATAAAACCTAAACCACAGTTGATCTTGTGCAATTAAAACACTTTTGTTTACCATTTCTTAAGGCCTTTTCATAAAGAAAGTTTAATTACCTTATTTGCTTGCGGTGTATAGAGAGAATCCTTTCTGTGATAGAAGCTTGGCAATGGCGGTGCTTTGTATGTGGAGCTTTTTCGAAGTTGAGCTTTACCTTTTTCCTCTCCTTGCTGCTTCTGTACACAACGTATATAAACACAGAAAAATCTAGTTTAAGCAAATTAGAATACTAGAGATAATGAAGGAGAATATATGAGAGAGAACTAAAACATATTTGTTGCTACGTACCTTCGCAGTGCCTACTTGTAAGCATCTGCTTTCAACCTCCTTATTGTTCACCACAATCTTACTCTTGTTCTTCAAATTATTGCTCTGTTATTTGAAGAAACAAGACGAATACATGGAAAAGATTCAATAAACATTCACTATTCAACCAGAGATATCATCACCTCTTTTAAAACATAAATTATGTATGAGAAATATATGAAAGATCCATATACATAAACATTTTATGAACTACTCGAACTCTTTTTTTTTTTCTTTTTTTAACTAATTTTTCAGTGACTTATATATATACCCAAATGGAACTGATCGATCACTTACCTCTATTTTCTTCTCACCACGTTCTGTAGTTGAGACTTTCATCTTGGAACTTGTTTTAGTAGTAGCAGCACCATTAGTAGAATTGGTATGCTTCAACTTGGAAGTTTCTCCAGGACCGGGCAAGGATCGAGTCCTGTACAATTGCAGAAATTAATTTCAGTTAATTTCGGCTTTCAACATCTAATTAATTATATATATCCCACATCATTGAAAACTTTGAGATTTAATAATCATGTATACCTGCCGAGTATTATACAAATTTTGTCTATAAGTTTGGGTGATATTTTTAATTCCAGTTTTATATAAAATTAAAAATTAAAGTAAAAATTGAATAGTACTGAACTTACTTGATGTTTATTAAACTAACAGATTTGGTTAGTTTAGGTTGCGAGTCCTTCAACGCCGCAAGGCCTCGTGTTTCTTTAGGCATTCCTTTCTGAACAGGTAGTGAAGAGAGATCCAACGATCGTCTGTCTCTTGTCATTCTCTTCTCAGTTGCCAAACAAAATGGCTGAGGGACAGTAGTTTTCAACCTCGGACTTGGATTTGAACCTTGACTTGGTTTCCTTGACGACCCTTTTTGGCTTCCTTCAAGTACTCTTGCAGAAGCCTGCGCCGGCGGGGTTGCCTGCAGCTGATATTCACCACCAGTTTCTGCTGAATTCTTGTGGCTTTTCTCTTCCACATCACCTGGCAATTCCTTGTCCTGGCAAACTTGAATGACTTTCTCCTCTTCTTTTATGACTTCAAGACCGTCAAACTTTTCCTTTTCCACGGCCTCCTGCTGCTGGTTGGTTTCGCGTTCATCCTCTTTAGTAAGTTTATAATCTTCTTCTTTAATCTGCTTTTCTTGAAGTTTAATTTCTTCCTCCTGATCCATTATCTCTTATCTAATAATCTTTGAACAAAAGATACAAAAAGGAGAGTCAAGTTAGCACTTTCTAGTTCAGTTAATAAGTGTTGTTCTGCTGAAATTCAATACTAATACAAACGGGATTTCAACTATTTAAAATTTTTTACATGTATCAGAACACTGTGAAATTAGCATACATAAAGATTTTTGAAACAATAAATAAGATGCAAGTAAGAAATGTATAAATATATCAATATTTGATACTCTAAGACACTAATAAATGAGACAGGAAGCTAACAAGGGCTGAGAAAACTGACCCTTGAGGGAATCTTTCTTGTGATGCTGATGGATGCGAAGCTATGGCACTTAACTTGGTACTAAATAGTAGTAGTGGAGAAGAGGTTGTGAGGATGCCAGTCAACTAGTGATGAAAGCATTGCAACATTAAGTAATATATTCACTCTATTTAATGACAAATACGTCCATAATTGAGCCAAGTGGCTGCTCGTTGAAGATATTCATTGCATATTCCATATGGAAAGCAGCTTAATGGCCTTGCATGGATGGATGTATATTACTTAAATTTACTGCATGCATTTCGTGAAAGCCGGCAATTGCCTTTTCATATTTCATAGTCTATCACTCCTAATTAAACCCAAGCATTAACGTTTTATTATAACTTATATATATATGCCCATTAATATCTCTGTTTTATTATGAGGGTGAGAGATTTGATTGTGCAGACAGGAATCATTTTCCAAATTCACTTCAAAATGCTAATTTGAACAGTTCAGTCTGCTTTGCTGCTGGACGTCGCATGAATCCCATATCGTTTGGTTTATCAATGTTGCTTTGCTCTGCTCTTGGATTTTTAGGAATTATTCAATAAGATAATCCTATTGTTATCATCTAACATCTAATAAATTTTTAGGAAAAAATTTGATTTGATGGGTACGAAAGTCCCTCAAATTTGACTTAAAATCTAATAAATGTTGTTAAATTAAATTTAATTGATTTTGGTGAATGGATTAAACGTGGATTAGATTAGCAGGCCCACTTCGCTGAGTTGTCTTTGGGTCTTTATATTAGCCTATTGGGCTTGTATGTCTCAAACCGACCCGATCCGTTTCTTTTTCCTCCCTCCTAAAAGGAGCCTAGGGTTTTCGATTCAATTAGGTTCCCCCTTCAAATAATTTCCGAGTTTTCACAGAAAGCACAGCATAATGGGGAAAAAGAAAACCAAGGACGACGAAGTTTCAGCTCCCTCCTCCATCTTCGCAACCCTGTTCGGCGGCGTCGCTGATGGAAACGCCGCCGCTTCCTCCATCTTCTCCGACAACAACCCTTTCAAAAGAAAAAACCAAGAATCTCAATCAGGTACTGAACCCGCAATAAATCCTAGTAAAGAAGATTTATCTCATTCTGGCATTGCCGAGCTGAAGAAGAAAAATAAAAATAAAGGCGAAAAACGCAGTCTTGATTCGAATTCTGTTGAAGAAGAGGCCGCTGCGACTCCATTTGTGAATAAGAAGTCCAGGGAACCAGTGACCGAAAACCCTAACTTGGGTTTGGAATCAGCAAGCGTGCTGAATGATCAAGAACTGAAAAACCCTGATGTCGGAAGTGAGAAGAAGAAGAGGAAGAAGAGGAAGAGGGATGAAGTGGAGAGAGAATACGAGGAGAAAAAATACGGCGTCGTAGCGGAAGAGGAGGAAGGAAAGAAGGAAGTGGTAGGGAAGGTGGTGGTGGGGGAGAAGAGAAAGAAGGCAGAGAATAACACGGAGGACATGATGGCTTCGTCGAAAGACGAAGGCTTTGATGATGAGAATAAGCTCTTGAGGACAGTTTTCGTTGGGAATTTGCCTCTGAAGGTGAAGAAGAAGGCCATATTGAAGGAGTTCAGTAAATTTGGAGAGATAGAGTCTGTCAGAATTCGATCTGTTCCCGTCTTAGATGTGAGTTTGCTATGATTATAGCATTGTGGTTTCATGTTCGAATTCGAAGATGTAGTATTGTTTATGTGCTTTTTGTTTTATTGTTATATCTAATTATGTATTTTCATTGCTTGTTGGTTAGACCAAAATACCGAGAAAGGGAGCAATAATGCAAAAGCAAATAAATGACGATGCAGACAGGTATGTGTTATTGATTGTGGTGTTCACTTTTTTACTGTTTTTCAGTGATTTTCTGATGTTATTTGTTTGATGATTCACGTATGTATGTGGTTGTTTGAGTCAAATTACAGTAGCTGTTTACGTTTGAGTCAAATTACAGTAGCTGTTTAAGACCTATGTCTAGTTTTCAGGGGTTTGGTTTTTATTTATTCTGTGGTGTAATCTATAAGTTCCCTGTGAGATGTTGATAAACCATCATCTATGGTTTTCTAATTTTAACCTTATCAAATTTCTTAATGATAAACATCTGGCTCTGCAGTGTACATGCATATATTGTTTTCAAATCAGAGCAATCTGCTGAGGCTGCTTTGGCCCATAATATGGCTGTGGTATGATCCTTTTCTTATTATTAGGTATTAAAACGGTCTTAATAAACCTGGTAAGTGAGTGTATAATATAATGAATCTGAATATTTTATTACTGTAAATAGGTTGGAGGAAATCATATACGTGTTGACAGGGCCTGCCCACCACGGAAGAAGTTGAAGGGGGAGTCTCCACTTTATGATAACAAAAGGACTGTTTTTGTGGGTAACCTCCCATTTGATGTAAAAGTAAGTATCCTGTCAGTGACTTTTATTACGTGGAGTCCAATTTGTATTCGCTTTTGCTTCTCTTTTATTATTGTGAACTGGATGTTTGTTTGTCTATTTCTGCAGGATGAAGAAATTTATCAGCTCTTTTGTGGTTTTGGTAATCTGGAATCCAGTGTTGAAGCTGTTCGGGTCATCAGACATCCTCATATGAGAGTAGGAAAGGGCATTGCCTATGTCTTATTTAAAACAAGGGTATGATCTAGTTGTTGTTACTCAACAATTTCTAGTTAATGCAACTCTGAAATCTTATTCTGTTTGTCTGTTTCCTTTTCATTTTGGATGGCATCGTTTTTTTTCTTTTACATCACATTTGCCATAGAGCTTGTGATGCTTTTCAACAATGCTTTTACTTACGTGTGCTCTGTCCACCTTTCTACTGTTAATAGTATTAGAATGTTGGTATTACATTAGATGAACTTCGTCACTATTATTATAGTCTCTGGCAGTTCTTTTGCTATCTTGTAAATCCTGTATCACTATCGCTAAAATATCTGTAGTATATTGCAGGAAGCAGCGAATTTGGTTGTTAAGAAACGTAACTTGAAGCTTCGGGATAGAGAGCTGAGGCTTTCTCATTCTCATGCCGCGCAGAATTCCACCCCGTCTAAGAGAAAGAATGAATCACCTGCATCTGCAGTTAATACCCCATCCAAGAAGTTTGCAGTGGATTCAAGGACTCCGGGCAGTTCCAATAAATCTAATTCCAAGACTGCTATTTCATATCAGGGTTTGCGCGCTAGCAAATCTGGCACCCAAAAGAAAGTCCATTTAGTAAGCAGTGGACCAGTTAAGATGAAGAAATCAAAATCTCAGAGAGGGGAGAAATCAAAAGTAGGCCAGGAAAAAAGACCAGCAGTTGCTCTCAGGAAGGCGAGAGCAAATACTCTGAAGAATGGTGGTACTCCAAAACAAGCAGGGGCAAAACGCAAGATGGACAGCCGGACACCACAAGGCTCTCAGAGGAACAAGAAAGCTAAGAGATTTAAGTAGGGATGGCGAGAGATAGCTTGGTGAAGTTAGCATGATGCAGATGAAGGCTTTAACTTTGCTGAGAAGATATTTATGTTGGCAGTCATTTGTATCAGTTAATACCTGTATCAGCATTTTAAGATTTATTTATAAATCGTTGTAATGACAATATGTTGTCTCATCTGATCTTCACAGAAGCCAAACGCAATTACTTGGTCATTGTCAGATCATTTCATGTTATAATGTGATATTCTTTGACGTCAAATACAGCTTGTATAGCTTACGTACCTATATCCTCCCAAGGATTTTTTTATTTCTGTTAAAAGTCAGCTTGTGTGCTTCGATTTATAGGTTGAAACTTGTACTTCAAAGTGGTCATATAATTTGTGATAATCTAGAATAAGCACATTAGAATCCCCAGAAGACGTCTGATATCTTTAACAGTAAAAGTCCATATTTTTGGAAGCCAAACCGAGTTGTAAGTGTTGGCTGCCCAGCTCTTGTTACCCGCTAAGATTTTTCAATAAATGCTGGAGCATTACATGAAGCATTCAAACTGTAGAGATCAACTGGCGTAAACAGCAATTCAAAACTCAAAAGGTTGGTTTTTCATATCCTTGCTGAACGCTAAGAAAGTTAATACTTTCTTTGGCTTGAAGCCTTGCATAACTTATGTACCGTTGTACCTTTCTTGCAAGTAGCTCTCTCTTAAACGACCATGCCATTTGATCTCTACTATAGAACTTAAATGCAGAACAGCGCAAGAGGCCTGTAGCTTGTATGTGGGATATGGCTTGCCTGCCTTTGATACATACAGGAATTAAAAGCAAGTCCCCAGATAGATTTGCCATTTCTGGAGCATGCAAGAAGCAGGGTAATCATGCTTTACAACCAAGTCCCAGGAAATTGAATCCGCGCATTGTATTATGGATCTAGTTTATTATGTTCATATATAAAAGTAACTTAAAAACATAGTTTCAATGTGACTTCTAATCTGAAACTTGAACAATTGAAAGCGCAATATTGGAAAGAGAATGTCTTGTGGAATAAATTTCTTATCAATGATGTACAACATCTTAAGATTGAAGCCTTCTTTCTAACAATTTAACAGAAATTATACATGTAAGATCCTTCAATCCTCTCCCCATCGCTCATTGCAACCAAACAACAACCCAACAGCAAACACTAATCATTGCATAGACGTCATATAAGGCCTAATTACTTTCCCCACGTCATATCATTCAGCCCCTGCAGCATCAGCTTTTGATTCTTCAAGAAGAAGGACAGATGCATCTTGATTTATTTGAAGCTAATCTGTACAGAAATGAAGTGGTAACCAACTAGCTGCGGGGAGAAAGGCCCATTCATACAACCAAGTTCGCTCAGCCAGGATAATGCTATATCGCTAAGGTTTGTTCTTGCTTATTAGTGTTGGAGTAATGGAGACAACACCGATGAAGAACAGTGTGGCAACTGAGTTGAAGTCATAAAGATCCCCGATCGACTGCAACTCTCCAAGAGCTAATCCAGCCTGTAAAACAACTAGATGAGTTAGTCATAAGCTATGAAGTGGTAATAGTTAAAAATATTGTTAAAAAATTTATGCAGGCTTCATCCTAATCTTCCCTCACTAGTACCCCATGTATCCTACTCTAAATGATGTGAACGTGATAAAGAACAAATTATTTTCACAAGAACTCAGCACATCAAATGGATCCAGAACGCTCGTGACTCTCTAACTCTATATAAGTTCCTTGACATCTGAATGCAATGGCAACTTCTCTAAAACCAGCATATACTTATTTCGATCATACAAGTTAACCCAAAATCTAGTTGGCTCAAACGCCGAACTTTGCAGCTATTAAGCAGGAAAGAAAGTCTCAAATTACAATACCCTGACAGTCACATAAGCAGCAGGAATGAGTCCAACGAGAGTTGCCAGGAAAAATATATGAAATGGCACATCAACGATTGGTGAAGCAACATTAATAAATGTATTTGGCAAAGTTGGGGTCAGTCTGAGGAAAAGCATGTAGTTCAATAGCCGCTCTCTTCTTCTAGCCACCTGAAAGTAACAACAAAAAGAGTTTATCCCACTTGTAAGTTGATATAAAAAAAGATTAGTATGAATTGACATTCACCTGGGCTTGGAAGAAATTTAGCTTGTCGGGCCAAAGAGAGAAGACAAGGGGTCGCCCAATCAATTTTGACAAGAAAAAGCAAGAAGAAGCACCTGCAGTGGCAGTGAACACAACCAGAGCTACACCCTTGAAGACTCCAAAAAGAGCTCCAGCAAGCAATGACATAAAAACAGTCCCAGGAATCATGAAAGTTTGCATGAAAATATAGACCATACAATAACCCACCAGGACCTGTACAGTGTAGTCACTTGTGTAGTTCTCAAGGTGATCTCTGCAAAAAAAGAACATCCCAGAAAATATCGTCACATATTGCAGGAAAAATATAAGGCGAAATGAAGTTGTTCAATCTGAAACAATTAAAAAGAATAGCAGGTTGAAGAGAACATCTTTCACATATGTAAAATTACAGATCAGCAGTGCAAATTGGCTGTGCTCCCCGGAAGCACCAAAGTTAGGTTCACTGCATGCTTATTACACATACATCTTTGTATACAAGGTTCATTATTTTCCGTGAAGAGAACAAAAAGACTTGAAAAAAAATAAAAAAACAAAGAATAATTAAAAATAATTAGCAGTCTTAAGATTGAGTACTGCTTTCCTGATATTATCAGGAAAAAGATAACAAAAAACAAGGGATTGAGGACCTGAATAGACAAGTAGAAATTACAACAGCTGTATTGATGATTAAGTTCCTAATATTTAAAGAATAATAAGGATTTCAGAACCCAAAGAATAGAGAAGAAAGGCTCCGTGAAATAAGCAACTCTGCCACCCTCATTTAATTCTCTCTTCTAGTTCTTGAAATGCCTCCAGGCCTCCCTCGGTTAACTAAACCACAACCATACAACGACCTTCCAAAATTTCCTTTGCATGATATCTATATTCATAAAATTTGTGCCAAATCATCCATTAAGAGTCATCATGCCCTAAAGAAAACTTAATTGATCTTAGCATACAGGATTGGTATCCAACAAAATCATTTGAGGGTTGCGAGTAAGGCTACATCAAATGGTTCTAACGAGGAATGTTTTCCCTGCCCATTGGAAATATAGATAGATAGATCAACTTTGTGCCATTTGAATCAAAGTCCCTAAGCCTTACTCAATGCTGAAGCTTCCAACCCTTCCAAAAGTCCAATCATAAGTATACTGAGTTAGCGGCTTGAATTATACTACGCCATTACAGCATGTAAACCATTTGAACTTTGACGACCTTAAACTCCGCATTTCCACCGCTTAGCAATTAGCACCCTCAAATTGCACCAATTCACAGTCTCATACCAACTACAAAATCTAAGTTCTTGATCAACCAAAGCAGAAAAAGTATCAGCTTAGCAAGACAAGACTAGCATAATAAGATCATATATCAGGGCATAACATGCAAGGAAAAATCATTCTGACACAAAAGGATCCTGACTGCTTTGCAAAAATTGTCTCGACATATCCACAGAGTTATATGCTTCAAGTAAACAATTTCCTGATCCAGAAATGTTAGGTCTACAACAAATAAAAAAGCTTCATTTGCTTTCAGAGACGACAGATCCTAGAAAAGTAAATCAAGGCTTTTGTCCGGAAAAGTTATCCAGAAACACATTTGCCAAACTCAAAGCAGCTCTGACTCTGTTTTATGTCCCAGAAGAGAAAGAATCAATGGACTCAACAACGCACAGAAACTCAATCAAAAGGGAAAAAATCACAACGAAACAAACAAATAAAATCAGCTCAAAAAAAAAAAGGTAAACAGAAAATTACATTTTTTCTAGAAAACAAAGTTATCTTCATCTAAAATGAAAACCCATCACGCACTTCCAATCACTCAACAAACCCCCAAAAAACAAAAAACACAACTTTACCCTCAAAATTTCCCCTTTTTTTGTTTTCTCCCTTAAGAAAGCAAAGAATTTTCCCCAGAAACAATCAAAACCCAGAAAAGAAATCACAAAAATTTTTAAAAAAGTACCTAAGGATTTGAAGATCCTCAAGGCTTCTAGGGAGCTTGAGGAAGCTGTAATCAGATGCGGGCATAGTCAGGTAAACCAGCAGCAGCCCCACCACAAAACCCATCACCACCGTTGATGCCACCGCCACCTCCCAAAAGCTCAATGGAAACCTGTTCCTGTTAACATTAGTCAATCTCACACCCCCATTGTTCTCTTCCATCTCTTCTTCTTTCCTTCCACTTCTCTTTTACCTTATAAACTCTCTCTCCTTCTTCTTAAATACTATACTTTACGTGAGGATCACTTGTTCTCTTCTTGTTGTTCTTCTTCGTGTAGTAGGTTTGTCAGGTAATCTGGTTCTCTCTTTCTCTCTTCCCTTCTCTTATCTTGTGAAGAAAAGAGAGAAGCAGCCAAGAAGATTACTCGCTGGCTACACAAAATTTAATTCCATTACTTAATTAATAGATTTTCTCTATTTTATTCCTGACGGTAAATTTTAACCCTCAGTAGTTTTTAATTTTTCAAAAACCACCTTATTTTTTTGACCATCTTTGCAAATTAGTGGCTAAGGTTTTGCTTAAATAGTCTATATTTTATTTGATTTATTTTGTATGCTATTTTTCTCACACATAAATTTATGTAATAATTCGTTTAAAAATTATGTACATTCTGTAAATAATTTCCAAGCTTAGTATTACTTTTTTTATTTGATGAATCTACATGAAATGTCATTGTCATTTAATATAATAATAAATAATAGGTAATAAATCATTTAATATTATGAGTTCTATACTTTATGCCTTTTCAATACCGATTCTTGATGTTATAATTTATTCTTTTTTTTAAATAAAATAAAATCTTGCACTATTTTGATCAGAACTATATAATTAGCACTTAATTTTCCATATTTTCATATATCTTGTCATTTAGTTTAACATTTTTTTATTATATTAATTAAACAACCTTTCTCATGATATCAACAAAGATCTATATTAGTTTGCATAATTATTTTTGCTTTAATTATAATGTTATGATTAATTATACTAAATTATAAGTAATTATTTTAAATAGTTAGGCTGTTGTAACTTAAAAATCTGATTTAATTTTATAAATTTTCTAATAATTTTTTATTTACTATAGTTCATAGGTGAGAATTATATCGATTCACCAATTTTTTTGACAATTAGATTATAAAAAAATGATTGGCTATCCAAATTTTAAATCAAATTTTTAAGTTATAATAGTCTACGCTTATATTAAAATATTATAAAAGGTTGGAATTAGATATTAATTTTAATTATGGTAGGGTTAAACAATTAAAAAAAAATTGAGAATATTCTTAACAATTCCTTGAATCATATATTTTATAGTTATAATTAATTATATATTATATATAGTATATATTAATCACCAAAATGTTATAATAGGTGGGATATCTTATCATTATTACATTGCTAAATGGCATATCAATTGTTAAATCATAAATAATTACAAGATTAATCAAATCATTTTGATTCCCAATTATTTTTTCAATGCTTACTGTAATATTTTCTCATTTATAGATGTTTTGATAAATTAGAAGAAGTGATATAGAATTAACAACAGTCATTTACAAAATTAAACCCTAATGCTAGTGGATGGGAATTACGGCAACATAAATGGATGAGAATGATATTGAATAGGCACGTGACGTAAGCCACGAGAAGCACGTGATAGTGTAAACGGCACAAACACAGAGAGGAGATAATGGCACCACGTAAGCAAAATCAGGCCATGTGCTGTCTCTGAAATTGCTCTTAGTCACGCCACTTCACTTATTTTATACTCAAATTACCAAAAAACCCTTTTTTTGTTTTTTTCTCATTGTCTATTAATGGTCCCTCCCTCTTCACATTGGTTAATATAAAAAATATATATATAGATATTTTATTATTAAAGTTTATTGGGGCCGGGGTATCAATTTAATATTTATCTATTTTCGGACAAAAATACTATAGTCTATTTAATGCATTATGTTTAGTGTCATGAGCAAAGCGTTGTCGGAGCTCTGTTGCAGTGTTAGGTGGATGCGAACGATCCATCATCCATGTGATTTTGGGAGATATTTGAGGAGTCATTACGCTTGGAACGAATTTCTTTGGGATTTTCTTATCAATTTTTTCTTTTTTCTTTTTTTATTAAATTGTAGTTTCTTCTTATTTCATACATTTGATGCTGACATAGATAAATTGACATACGCCCATTTCACATGTTTAATTAATTAAATATAGGAAGCCAAAACGTATTTTTCATGTAGTAATAATTCATCCAATAAAAGGCAAAAAAAAAATGAAGACAGGCTAGTTGAGCAAATATCTGCCAAGATCTACCCTTGACAAATGCATTGTTGGTCTGCAAATTGGAAATGTGAAAGTGAAAGCAAACTTGTTGCGTTACGTACATGTCGGCCAAAGCTAACATAGAAAATATTCTATTGCTTGCTATAAGCTCACAATTTAAGCGTCTCTTTGAAACCGCGTTTTCGTATAAAGCTTATCCAATCACAAGTTGGTTTGTTTTGTTTTCTTTTTGGGACAACTGACGTTAAACGATTAAAAGGTTTTTCTTTTTTATATTAAAAAAATAAAATCATGAATTATTGTTATTTATTTATTACATATATTTAGATTTGAGTTTGGTTCATACTCTTTGATTTCTATATCATTTAATTTTTTTTATGTACACATGAATATCACATGTACATGTTACACATGAAAAATAATACGAGAGGACAAACTTAATACTATCGTTGAACCATATCTACTCGTATAAGCTTTTCACTATTAATGGTTGCTTTTTAATTAAATGGGATAATAAATTATAAAAATAATAAGATTTAAAACCTTCTGTATGTATGATCTCATATCTTGACGTCATTAACAAATTGATGAAAACGAAATCATTTAATTCACATGTATGTCAAATGGCAGATGAGAAATTCTTTGAAACCTTGAAAATTTATCTTACGAAGTTGAAAAAGCAAACGGGAAAGCTTATAGCTTTTTCAGCAAATTACATTCTCTTTTCGTAATGGTATGGTCAAGCATGACAATATTGAAGTCTATGTTAAGCATTCATACATCAATTTATTGATAACGACAACTCGTTAATTTCAAGGTAAAAGGCACAATTCATTTGAGTAAGATACACTCCACCACAAACATTTAAAATTTTCATTAAATAAAACCAACTTTTAATCTTAAAAAAAACAGCCCCTCATTCTTTTGGATTCTTTATTTATTTATAAATATAAATGCAAATAAAAAAATAATAAAAAATTTGATAATGCTTGATGTATTCTAAGAGACATAAAAGGTCTTTGACAAGGGAAGCTTGCATTGAGGATATATGCCCGGAACAACATCTTTCAATAAAGCCCAATATTCATGGGCCACCCAAGCCCGCATCCTCTTATCCTAACCTCTCAATCGATTTGTAAAAACTACATTTTACAGGGCCACAATTGACATCAATATTTATTTATTGAAGAAAATCATAACATCTCTTCTAATTCTATTAATTTTCTTTACTATATAATTAAAATATGATTTTTTTTCTGAATTAAAATTTACCTATTTATGAAGACCTTAAAATAAAGAGGGAATGTCATTAGTTTGATCTTTGTAGGAATTGCATGTAATAATTTGGACAGGCAATCCATATTGATGTAACGAAAGTTAGGGCTCACAACGATGACGAAATGGCTCAAATAATCTTCTGTGACCTTACATTTACCTTCTATTCAATTATAATTAAAGAAAAAGAATACGAGTTGATTAAAGTGAGATAAAACCTATTATTAGATGCTAAAGATGAAAAGAGTATATTCTTGGTATCTCTTTTCCTTTCCCTTAATTATCTAATTAAATTAATTAAGATGCGCTTAGCTTTGTGATTACTAAAATGTTAAATGACCAATACGAGATATAATTTTTAGATTCTCAAAATAATTCTGAACTTTAACGGGAGCACTAAGAATTACGAACCAAATCTTGTTGATAACCTCTTTTTCATCTCTAAATAGTAACTTTTTTCAGGTTTGTGTTGATTAATATATATCATATAACTATACAGTAATACTATTAATATAAAGTCTGTATCCCTATTATGAAATAATATCACGTGAGTGATAAAGTGAATTTATTAATTTTTATTATTTTGATTTTCATATATTCATATTATTACTCATATGATGTCATATCAATTAAGATATAAACTTTGTATACCTAGTATTGCTTATAATTATGTGGGAAGGAATCAAATAGTCACATTCACGTATAATCTTGTGGCATTTTAAACTTTTTACTTTAAAAGAGATCATTGAATCTAAAAAAGATAACATGCAGGTGTATCACATTATTAGTATGGTAAATTAAAAATATTTTATGAAATAGATTTCATTATAAAAATCATAAATAGCATGGAAAAGTAAGAAAATTAATCTATGTCTTATATAAACAAAATCATTAACTCATTAAAAACATGCGCCTCATATCTTGGACTTTTCCTTCGTGTTATTACCATCAAATTATGACAATAAAGAAACCTCTTTCATCATTAACGTTGTTGAAATAGAGAGGCGATTGAGGCGTTTATTAGGTATGTCTTCCCATTTCTATGGTAAGACAAGAGCGAACAGAAGATAGTGGTAGCTTTATATGCTGAGTATTGAAATTGATCGGTACTGAACCTTGTTTAACATTTTTGTCTAGTGGATCGTGTAATATTGCCATTGTTGTGGACTACTATTAATATAATGCAACGAATCTATCGAGCTATCTAGCTATCTAGCTAGCATATTTTCCTCATGTGAATGGTAGCCAATCCAAGCTGTTAAGAAACCAAACCCCACCATAATAAGCCAATGTTTCCGTGTCGAAGTAGGACCAGGGTGCACCCATTTTGGAGGGCGTGGTGAAAGTGGTGAAAGAAACATATATTTGAGAAGGGATTCCATATCTTCTCCAACTGAGATTGATAGCAACACCTCAACGGTGTTTTATCTTAGACTTTTTTATTTTTGGTTTCTTCGTATCATTGATCACGTTCGTAGAGTACTTATTTGAGTAGGGTGGATACTTAGGATTAAGAAGTTCTCAACAAATTTTCGAATGGAGAATGACTCACCATCGACGTCTCATTTTCTCTCAAAAGTAATCAAGTCTCATTTTGTTGAAATTTTTTTATGAATAATTTAATGATGTAATTACTTCTTAAATATAATAATATGAAACTCACCAATAGAAGCCTAAATACAATAGTGCAAGATTGAAAATGTTCAACCTTGTCAAGTGACTTTGAAACTTATTACTATAAAGTGACAAGAACAATTTTAATTAGAGTCAAAGAACAAACATTCTCAAATCTTAGTGTTGAAAAAGAATAATGAACTTTATCTTAAATATCTGTTTATGGGTTTATGATAATAATATAGTCAACGTGAAAAATTGATTAAAAAAAAGGTGATGCGATTCCGTTTGTTAAAATTATAATTAATTTCAATAATTTTTGGATTTTTCTTTTAAATATTGCTTTGACTTATTCAAGTAAAGTTTATAAAATTACATCTTATTGAAATAGAGTTTTTATTAAAATATTATTGATTGTTGATGCGATAAATATTGTAGTACTTTATAATATTAAATTACCAAAAAGAGTTTAATTATTGGAAAGGAACAAGATAAAATATTTAAAATAAAATAAAGGTACCTTTAACATTTTAATAATCGAAAAAACTTAAAAAGAATTTATTAGAAAAAGGTTCAGTATTGTGTGTCTCCTTTTAGATATGAAAAAATTTATTTAATTACTTATAATCCCTTTTTAAACTAACGATACGAAAAAATAATAATAATAATAATAAAACTTTTAACATTTTCTTTTTAACGTTTATTATATATAATATCATGATCCTTGATGTCGATAATATTTAACATCAGACGCTCGACTATAAATAATATAAGATAGTCTAGTGTTCAATGATAGTCTATCGTGGAATATGTAACAAGCATATAATGATAAACATGTTGTGATATCAATTTAAAAAAAAAAAAATCATTTTTTTGTGAAGTTTCCTGATTTTGGTATATTTTCGAGGAACCAAACAAATACGTTTAATTTTTTGTTATAAAAAAAATTAAAACATAAATAAATTTAAATAATTATGCATAATAACGTAAAGTGCCACTTTACTTTTGGTGGAAAGTTTATTTATATAAACTATTTACGTCTTTAGATCAAGTGTAGGAAATAAAATTTTCCGAGACAGAGCCACGATTTTAATTTAGTAGTTGAAGTATTAAATAATCTTTTTTTAATATTCTTTAATAGTTGTTCAAAATAAATTAAAAAAAGAATAATATCATTAAGTGTTATTAATAGGATATTTGAAAAAGGCATGGGCAATGACGCTTTAACATATTCTTCTTTTGAAAATTAAAGCCATCAACCTACCATAACGAACAACTGCCACTTACACATCGAATAAGTAAGGACCCAATCAAACGACTCACAAGCCAAGCCACAACATGGCTTCACAAATCACCATTAAAATTTTTTTTTAAGTTCTATTTCATAATTTATTTTATCCTTTATGTTATAATTTTTTTTTAAATGTAAATAAAGTAATAAGGTATGTTTAGTATTATCGTATTCAAATTATTATCAATCAGACGTGATAATTAAAATATATGAAATAATAAAATATACTTAAATTTTGTTTATAGATTTATATAACATGGAAACCAATTCAATAATTAAATTTTTTTGATTAAATATTTTATAATCAATCGTATAATTTAGGTTGCATATTCTACTGGATAATGTATCTCCGATAAATGAGAGAAATAATAATAATTCGAGTTTAGGTGGCGTGTGCTTCCAAGGGACATTGGAGCCTTGCTCAATTCAAATTCATGTAGACAAGTCACATCAGAAAGTGGCCACATAAAGAGGAAGGCAGAGCTACGCAAGCTACATAAAAATTACATATTCATCGAAATCATATCATATAATTATAATATAAGCTTTAGTTTCCAGAAATTTCAATTTATTTTGGTATATCAAATCATGACCTATGAGATTCCCCCAACCCAGCAACCCGCGAGGCCCACACCACAGACCCGAGTCAACAAGCGGTCCCATTCAATAACGTTGACCACCACTCTTCACTTCTTCAATCCGATCACAGTCGTCCAATTTCTGTACACTCCATCCGTCCCTCCATTTCCACGCGTTTCCTTTACTGTGCGGCTCGATTCCGCATATCACCCACAAGAATATGCCACGTGTCCCCATTTATTCTAACCCTGGTTATCTTATCATCCCCCTTTATCTCTCTAGAATCTAACCCTAGTCGAAGCTATATATACCTTTCTCTCTTTCCCATGCAAATTGCATTTTTTATCATTCTCTGTTTGTTTCGCCGGAAACCCAAAATCCGAGAAAATTGAAGAAGAAAAGAAAATTCTTTCTAATCTTGAAATTTTTTTCTGCTAAAATTTCCTATCTCTCGCATTTGGATTGTGAATGGTTGTGGTTGGAGGAGAGTTGTGGAAATGGCGGAGAGGAGATTCGGAATAGGATACGCTTTGGCGCCGAAGAAGCAGAAGAGTTTCATTCAGGAATCGTTAGTCAGTCTCTCGAAGTCACGTGGAATCGATCTGATCAAGATCGACACGGAGCGGCGGTTAGTGGATCAGGGGCCGTTTGATTGCGTGCTGCACAAGTTGTACGGTGAGGAATGGAAGAAACAGTTGCTGGAATTTCAAGTTCAAAACCCTAATGCGATTATAATAGATTCTCCTGACGCAATTGAACGGTTACATAACAGGATTTCGATGCTGGCGGTGGTGTCGGAGCTGAAGACTGAGAGTGAGACCGAAACGTTTGGGATTCCGAAGCAGATTGTGATTTATGACAAGGAAACGCTTTTCGATCGGCAGGCATGGGAGTTTTTGAAGTTTCCGGTGATTGCCAAGCCGTTGGTGGCGGACGGAAGCGCAAAATCTCACAAAATGGCTTTGATTTTTAACCACGATGGGTTTAATAAGCTAAAGCCGCCGATTGTTCTTCAGGAATTTGTTAATCACGGAGGAGTGATTTTCAAGGTTTACGTTGTCGGTGATTACGTGAAATGTGTTAAAAGAAAGTCTTTACCTGATTATTCTGAAGAGAAACTGAAGGGTCTGGAAGGTTCTTTGTCGTTTTCACAGGTTTCGAATTTGGCTACAGCTGAGAAAATTGATGAAAACTATTACGAGATGATGCATCTCGAAGATACCCAATTGCCGCCTCAGAGTTTTATAACTGATATTGCTAGGGGTTTGAGGAAGGCAATCAAATTGAATCTGTTTAATTTTGATGTCATAAGAGATACTAGAATTGGGAACAGATATCTTGTTATTGATATAAATTATTTTCCTGGATATGCGAAAATGCCTTGTTATGAGACGGTGTTGACGGATTTCTTTTGCGATATAGTCGATAAGATTGAAGGAGAGTTGTCTGTGGGAACGAAAGAGGAGGAATCAAGGAAGGCCCTTTGTAATAGTGATGGAGAAGAGAGCAATTTGGGGAGCGGTACTTGCTGCAATGATGTGGAAGAAGTAGTAGAAGGGAAAGCCCAATCGACGAATATGTAGCAAATGCAAATACTGGAAAACAGTGTCTGGCTCGCTTGTTCATTAATTTGGTGAATTGGTTTACTAGCAATTGTTTAAGAATTTAGACCCTTTTGCCGAGTTGTGGCCTGGAGCGAGTTGAGTTGCCAATTTCTATTTAGATAAGCAGTTGGTTGGTTGGTACAGTGGTGAATAAGTAGGTTGGTTGGTTATTGGCTGTAGGTTTAGCCTCTTGACAACAATATATGGTGTTCAGAGTTTGATCAATGTACATTCCATCCACCATTACACTGGAGATAGGTACTTCTCAAATACTTTGAAGTTTTAGGAAAGCTACGTTGTACTTTGAGGCTTTAAATGTTTTTTTTCCCTCATTAGAATTTGTTCTAGTTTTGTTCCCTTGGCATCTTTAGTCAATGGATTTTGTCATTTTGCTGATCATAATTTTATTACCATTTTATTTTGGGGCTGTTCTACTAGTATAGTTAATTTCATTAAATTTTCTCTCATGTTGGTCGATGGAATTGGATCTTGCTCATATGTCTACACGAGTTATTTTTACTTTCTTCATGTAGGCCTGCTTTAGTTGGATCTATGAGAATGCTCACTTTTTAGTTAATAGGAACCCCCTGTAACAATAAACACAATAATCATGGTATTGATTTAAACTGAAACCTTGACCTTCAGCAATTGATTGGCATGTTAATTTGATTGTTTGTCAGATTGTATCCAAGAATGCTAATAACTTGACCTTGCTTACAGTTGTTGCAGATTATTGGAGATTCTTAGTTGCATTTTTTGTAGGATAATGTAATTTGTTGGGTGTTGAATATTCAATTAGGCTAGCAATTTACACGCTCTTATTTTGGACAGACTTAATGATTGCTTGGTTCATATTCATTTATTCATCATGAAACTAACACAGTGCGAAGAATGTTCCGTTATTTTCTGTTTAAAGCAGATTTTTATTTATTAGCATTGCCATGACGAGTTCAATAAAAGTTGCATTGGACATGAAAGTAATGTCATGATTTGTTTAGTGCCAAACTTTTGGAGTTATTTTCCCCTTTTAGTAAAGTTTTGCAGTAAGGAATTGTATTTCTAGAATTTCTTATTAATAACTAATGTATAGTTGAAATGAAAATTTGCTGGTCAATACCATTAAACTGTGTTAGTGTTTTGTGCACCTTTTAGGACAAGAAATATCATTGCACTTGATTTATTCCGTTGCTTTGCTATCAAACTTTTTTGTGATACAGATTTCATTTTGTATGGTTGATTGCATGGTTTTGAAGAATACTTTAGTTTATAGTATTTGGATTCTTTTAATAATACAAATCGAATTTTTCTTTCAATGGAATTTTTTTCCAAACAAATTTGGACTCTTCGCAATTGGCCTGTGGTGGATCATATGTTGACATTTGATTGCATTCTTAAGGAAAAATGCCAAATCAGAATGAACTGTTCGACTGAAGTATCTTACCAAATTGTACCAAGGTTATGTAGACTTGGGATTTTGACAAAAATTGTTGCACAGATTAATGATATGTCAAAGTTGATGAGGAATAGTAGACATCTGTGCTTATATTGGGGATGTTGTAAAATGCTTGTACATGATGTCTGTGATTTTCTACTTTTGAGGTGTTTCTTAAGTTTTAGGATGCAAGACCTCTTTTCACTATCTTAACAATGAATATAGTGGTATTGAATCCTGAACTTGTCATATTGGCATCAAATATTTATAGCTTTTTTTTTTCTTTAATTAAATTTTTGGCTGATTCAAGGTTTAAACGTTTTTTCTAGTGGCTATACTTCTGTCCTTAAATCCTTATTTTGAGGTGTTTATTGTTGAAAATTGGGATCTGAACAGCTTATGGCATCTTTCAATCAGAATAAAGTATCAATTGCTCTTGGATTTTGTAACATGTCTGCTCCCAACAACCAGTGTGGTTCGTACATGTGATTCTCATTAGGCTCTATTATGTATATTATATTTCATATTTTCTATAAATAGATGTTGTAATGCTAAGATTATTTCCATGTATCAATATTAGTTTGCTGCCTGAGTATTGGTTAATTGTAGAAAAGTTGAAAAATTATTCTAAAGTTATGCTGATGTCTGGATATGTTTAAATATAGTTATGTTGACTTGTTGTAGTGCTGATGTCACTTAGTCCACTGCAGACACATTTTAGGAAAAGGGAATCTAGTGCATTTTTATTTTGTGACAGAATTTCTACCTTTCTCTTTTCCCAATGTTTATTTTTTTATTTTTACCTCAATCATGAATTTTTCAGATTGTAGCAAATGGATTCTCCTTAATATAATACTTTTTAAAATTATTAAAAGTTAATTCTCATTCATCATCACTTTTTACTTCATGGTCAATGAGAATATGTTAAAAAAGTTATATGGAATACCATCTATTAGATTTTTCATCCTTAAAGATCTTGAGTCTATTTCTATTTAACCCTTGATGCTTTCATATTCACTCATGATTCTGTTTTTGGTCAAGTAGTTGAGGCCAGCTTTTCATTGATTGCAGAGGAAAATCTACTTTTAGACATTACAGACCTCTGTGATCTTTGTTTCAGTGTGCTCAGTGGTAGTACATTTAGTCTCAAGTGAGATCTTATGAGACAATTCTGTTTGTGCATGGTTGTGAGCATTACTTTTGAGGAGTTCTTCTAGATGTCAAATGCAAATGCAAACAAATGTTGTGGTTTATTTTAACAATAAATAATAGGATTTCTTCATTTCCTTTTGCGAGAGTTTTGTCCATTGAATTGAATTCTAGATGCTGTAGCCCGGGCCAGTCATTATTTGGAGTATGTTTTGTAGTGATAGTCAATAAGAATATCTTAGATATATAAAGGAAATGATGACTAAAGATTTCTTGCCCTTCCAAATTTTGATGCACTCTCTGTTTAACCCTTGATCCATTTCATTAATTATGAAGGAGGCTATAATATCTTTATCTTCTATATCTGTGCTGTCATTGATTATAATTTGGCCTAAGGTTCGTTACCAATTCCTTGACTTATTGCTTGGATTAATTTTGATGGCATGCTCTCTTTTTGGGTTGATTATGTAATGTTTTGATTTTGATGGAGTTGTTTTAACTGTTACATTGTCATGAATGCATGGGACCCCACTTCAGGAAGGTGTATGCCAGCCAAATAGTTTGCCTTTATGGGTCGTTTAGTGAGTCTTAACAGTTTGTGGTGTTAGCATTGCTTTTGGGTTGATTTTGTTAGTAGAATGATTGATGCTTTTGCCAAATACTTTTAGATACCTTGCCACTGTCTAAATATATGGAGGCTTGATGTATAAAACCTTCTATTGCTAGATTATAACCCAGTTTATGGTTTTGCTTTGTTGACTTTGTAGATCAATAAACCAAGATGAAAGACTATAATCATCATCTTAAAGTTATAAAGATGAGTATTATGTGTTGTTTCCTTGAAGTGGTAGTTGACCATGCAGTAAAGTGGATTATGGTCGATTAGTCTTCTGAAGATGGCATTAAATACTTGATGATTTTCTTGATTCATCATCTCTTCCTTAGTGATTAGGGAGTCTTGGTGGTTGGGAATTTCTGGTACCCTCATTAGGTTTGAATTTTTCTGTCTTCAAGATTTTTGAATATCTAAAACGCATCCAGGGTTCATATAATAGAAATTGTTCTGCATACAGAAAAGTTGTTCTGGTTTTAGAGTCTTCGTTTCCTTTACATCTTCATCTACGTCGCCCAATTTGGTAGCTAGAGTATTTCAGTATCTTCAGCTGGCTTGAAGAGGGTAGGAAAGATGGCTGTGTCGATCTAAACTTTGTCAGTCCATATCCATATGTTTGTAATTAATTGATTTTGATAAAAGCAATTGTTTGTGCTAATTCAAGTATTAACAAGGCTTTGTAGTCTTTGTTACCTTCAATCGCTTTAAGAAGTTAAGACATTGTTGAAATTTCATTCTTTTGCGGATGATCTTTAGTAGATTATCGTTTTTATTTTTTTGCCGATACTTGATGATAATGATACACTCTGTCATATATGCACATCTCGAATGAAGGATATATAGAAATAATTTAGCGAATCAATTGATAGCTTTGGTTAGTATACATGAGAATAAAAACTTCAGCAGATAAAAAGCAGTCGGAGACATTGGTTAGGTGCGTGCATGGTGCATTAAAAAAATGTATGTATTTCAATCACGCTACTGATTCGCTGAAAGCAGAATTGAGTTTAGATTTAAAAAAAAAAAAAAAAACAAAAGCATGGATTTGGAGTTTGTTGACTTTTTTTATTTGGAATTGTGTGATTTCAATTCTTTTCGTGTGAATTGAGGTAAGATTGATGTTTCTCTTTGGCCTATTTTTTTCTCGTGTGATCGGCATATTCAATCTGAGTTATCTGGTTGGATTCATTGGCTGAACTACAGTATTGGCAATAATTGACCAAAAAACAAGTAAAAGTAACAGCAGTTCTGAATGTTGGTATCATTTTCTGCAGAGCCAGACGCTTGTTATTGGTCGCGAATTGCAAGGTGTGATGAATGGTGGTTGTGGATAAACTTTGCAGAACGAGCGCCGAATGAGCAAATTCTCAACCCCTTTGGTTGCTTTACAAACTGAGCCACGATTGATATTCCTCCGTTCGTCCAAACTTGGATGTACGTAAATGGCATTAGTATCATCATTTTATTTTCCATAACCTTTAATTGGCCAGCTTCAAATTCACATATTATCCTAATTTAAATGTATCCGCTTAACATGACACGCAATTTGAGGGCATCTCTAGGATTAAATGACTGTTACTTCTCTCTCAAAAGATTTATATTAGAAGACATTTACACCTCGAAAATTTAAAAGAATTGAACACAGCTTTCTTGCTAACAATTCATTAACGTTGAATTTATAGTCAATTAACACTCTATGATGAAATATAAAATTCCGGTTCAAAAAATTTACGAGTAATATTATACTAGTAGAATATAATATACTTATCACATCATTGTATGAACAAAACTTTTGTATGCGTATTATTATTATTAGTTCACTAACAAAAATAATAATCTTCTAGCAGGTGCTTAGACATTGAGATATAACCTTTTAACGAATAATATTTTACAAGTAAATTATGAATATAAACAGTCTTATAAAATTAATGAGATTGTTATGTGATTTCCAAAAGTCTACGATGTGTTTCTGATCTTAGACCACCTGTCCGCTAACCTAGCTTCATGTGGATGCCTGGTTGAACACACTAAAAACTTGGCTATAATTGTAAGATTACTTTTGTTAATTCGAATTGAAGGGTGTACACAATTACGAGTAGTACCATCTTCTGGCTGCCATCTCTCCATTGGTAAGGTGTGAAGTACGTCAGGCAATCAGCAGCTGTTTTTGTCATAGTCCAAGGAGGAAACTTCTTAAACGAAAATTTCCAACGTCAAAATTTCACGTCCAGGCTCAGTCTAACTGATAGCTTCTGCGTTCGAATTTTCTTTAATCAATTGTATATCGACTTATAACAATGATTTGAAATCATCACCAAACTGGTGCTTCCAACAATCCTGCTGTTCCTTTCAGATAATTCAGATGTTATGTTTTAAGTATCCATACAGAAGCAGATATGCAGAACGCAGATATAAGCAATTTATCTGAATACCACAACCATCCGGAAGCTGGGGCATAAATAACCAGATAGATCGAGTAAAAACCAACTCACAAATGGCATGTGTTAAATTATTAATATTTGAGATATGGAAAGTCCAGAAATTCAATTCAAGCAATATCCATATAATGATTGACAAACTGTCGTGTCCTACATTCATCACTTCCATAATATATATGTATAAAACAAAAGTAATAAAGGGTTCCAGATGTTCTATGTTATGTACAATTTAGAGGATCAAACCCTGTGCGGGTTCGGGTCCAGGTTTAGAAGGCTGATGCTCACTTGGTGGTGGTGGTGGTGCTGATGCTTTTGGAGACTCGGATAGATGAATTTGAGCAAAGTCATCCACCATTTTTCTTTTTTGTTCCTCTTCAGCTTTTCCTGCTTTCTCTTTTGCCTTTTGGCCAACATCCCCGGCAGCCTTTGCCACCTTATTGAAGGCACCTGTCACCCATGAAGCGCCAGTAAAAACATACCGGTTCTGCATTATGGCAGATCCTGCACTACTGACTTTTTGCTCAGCGGCAGCAAATGCTGATCTGGTTTTTTCTGAAACCTGGAATTTCTGATCAACTTCCCGAACTTTGCCACTCACAACAGTAGTGCCAACACTGATCTTCTCACTAAGCCCTATTTTTTTGTCAAACGAAGCAACTTTAGCTGAGGCCGTTGAAGTCAATTGGTGCTTTTCATCTAAACTCTTAGCTTTATTGACAGCATCTTTGCCTAATATAAAGCCCTTAGCAAGCATGCTGCTAACCACATCCTCTGTCTTCCGGAAAGCAGATTCAGCACCGCCTGGGGTTTTATTTTCTGTTGCCTGAAAAGAATTGGAGAAAAATCATTTTAGTGACATTCTAGTGTACCAATTATTCCAAGTTCTGATCAAGACTCTTACCCGGGATGCTAAAGCAGCTGGAGGAAGCTGGTAATCTGGAGCCATAGTAATGTTCACAGACAGATCAACAATCGTTGCTCCCTGAAATAACATGCACTTTTAGTGTAAGTTGCTTCTAAATGGCATGAAAACTAGGCGACCTTATACTAACATGAAAATCAAATAAGGTAACAATTTAATTTTTCCAAATTACATGGACTTGGGTTTTTACAGGTGCAATTCAGGCGTAAAACCGGTGAAACAATTTAACCAACAGAAAGTTCCTCCTGATATCCAAATTCTTCATCTAGTCCAAGACTGCTGCCAAAAGTAGCACCACCCAGATGCATAAATTTAATATCTAACTTTCTCTAGATTCTTCAGCCATTCATCATACACAATCAAGGACAGAACTGGGGCAATTCTATTATAAAATATTAATTAAGCATCATTTTCTCATGCTAGTTACTATACATTTCTCTTTGCAACTAATCACATATTGATCAGCATTTATCTTCAGATGAAACCTAAGTATCCAGTTTGCATTTTACACAAACTTTGATATAACTGATCAAAATATTATAGATTCCCGTAAAAAAGTAAACTTTTTTTCTTAAATTTCACAAAGACAGAAGTTAGTCATTCATATTCCCAACTCCAAGATTTCCACTTTGATTAAAAACCGTCAACATGGTTCATCATAATCCTGGAACCATAAATGGTTGAAATAACTAGCAATTTACGTAGCTTTAGCATTGTTCAATAATCAAATCAAGAAGACAACCAACAGATGGCCATTAACTACTATATACAGCAAGTTGTCTTATTATGCTTGTGACATGCTGCTACGAACAGACAATCTACACGAGGAATAAAAGACAAATTAGTATATTGATGTAATATGTGTTCTGAAGAGGTGACATTACTGATAGAAGAATTGCTGTCTCTGCTCCTTGTGAATCCTTGAAGGTCACATATGCAATTTGAGATTTCTCGGTATCACTGCAGAAGTGTATGATAAGCTTAATATTTATGGAGAAAGTGGAAAATTTAAGTTACACAAGTAACTAACCTCTGCATTTCAACATATGCAATATCACCAGAAAAAGAAAAGAACTCTTTGATGTCTCTCTCGGTTGCTCCAAGAGAAACATTGCTGACTTTAATGGTTGTTATCTGCTAGAGAGAAGATATGAGTTCTAAAACTTTTAAGGAAAGAATAATGGTTCAAAGCAAAATGACATGTTAGAGATCCAGCAGTAAAATGATGACTGAATTTCTATTAAAGACCAACATTCAAATCATCCTTTATAACTTTATATCCAAAGACCAAGAGCACACCGGGCCTTGTAATTACAATATCCAGCCCTAACACAAAAGACTACCTGGTACTGAGGGAGAGTTCAGTAAGCAGCACAGTCATTATCAAAAGAGATTCTTTCAGTTGGTAATGGAATAAGTCTAGACAAGAAGGTACTCAAATTTCATTTCATCAAAACCTTCAAAACAGACATCACTGTGTGCAAAATGCTAATGGCATGAGTAACAGCATCAACAATTTTGTCTTCATCACCAGGATGATGTTTAAGGATCAAGGTGAACATCTGATAACTTTGTTATTATTTGAACTTTGAATCATCAAATGCTTGGACGTTTTAAAGATGGACATAGGATAAGGAATTTCATAATCAATACTTAATATTTGTTTGTGGCCTAAGGATTAGCAAAGTGCCTCCTTTTCAGTAGTCAATTTCTTGGATAGAATTGAGTTAGGTTCGAAAGAACATAGTCTAATTTGTCTACTGAATGGTAGTAAGAGTATGACATGGGGTGAGAATACAGTGAGAAAATGAGGGAAAGAAACTCTTAGATATGTTTCAATTATTTGAAGAGAAGAGTGCTTGTACCACACATAATTTGTTCTTGTGCTACCTTAGATTCATTACAGCCCGTACCGTAAGCCACTCGCATCACCCTTATATGCCCCGATGAATTGCTTCACTCCTAGACACAATCATCTCCTGACGCCCAGACGACAATTTGCAAACAATAACTCCCATCTTGTACTACTAAACAGAATTAGGTCCTCACCAATATATGTGTTCCACGTTAAACAGTGCACGCGTAGTTGATGAAGACCGCTCAAGACCAATTTTTACCTCTGGAGGATAATGACCTCTTGAGATAGACATTAAATAGAGTGAACATACGAATAATCAGTGTGCAGATGTAGATAAATATCTAGATATAGGTGTGAGGAATGAAGGTCAAACGAATTATAGGAATATTATTGATGGAAAGCTGTTAAGATATGAACTAAAAAATTATGATGTTTCCCATAATAGGAATATAGGAGATGTCTTGGTATTTTGAAACCACAACAAATGTCATTGACATTTGTCCAAACAATAGGAAGTGCAAGAGATCAAAAAAATAATAATACTAAAATAAAAACTATACTTGTAATTTTCCGTATCACCATTCAATCTCCCCTTCCCAGATCTCTCAGTTTTGACGTTCATTCATTAAAACCAATGAACACATTTATAGACCTTATTGCAACCACTTTAATTTCCAAATCAACATCCACCCCACCCTTCCCCTCAAACTCCCTTCACCTATTTTCCCATTATTTGAACTACACCATTGATTGCTTGTATTATTTACTGCCCAAGGTTTGAACAAGCATGGCAGCAGCATCGGATCCAGTTGGGCTGAGCTTGGGCTGGTAGTGATTCAGCTGATTTAAGTTGCAGTTTGAAGACAATAATTTGAAGGAATATGCAAGAGTTAGCCTTAGGTTGTGTCATTCACCTTGGCGCTAATAACTTTAACCCCATTTTCTCTATGTCGATATCTGACCATTTTGTGTTGGTTTTCAGCCAAGGGTAAGAAAATGTTAACTTTGTATTATTATCAGCTGAAGCACGTCGGATCTAGCTTCTCAACTTGACACTTGCAATCTTGCACTCATAGGCAATTTTCAATCAAAGGTAATAGTTTACATGTCTTCAAATATCTTTCTCTAGATTCATGTTTTAATTACTTTAAGTCTGAAAACAACTAATAACCTATAAACAATGAGAACAACCCCCTTCAAAGATATAATGAACTTATAACTAAATCTGAGTCTTCAAAAGCAAGAACATTACTAACAGTATTTGCATTATCTGAGTGATGAGAAAACATAAAAATTCGATCAAATTTCTATTCTAATATATAATGATTTATAAATTCTAGAGACGATTAATGCTAAATACAATCCCATGATTGTGCCTAATACAGAAGTTAAACTGTGAATCCATTGTGTCTGCCAAATGTACAGAGAATGAACATTCTAAGGCATGGTACCAATTCCTTCGCTTACAACTACATAGACTAACACACAAAAACAAACAAAACATAACAAACTTCCTATCCGATTTCATTTTATTCCAAACGGCCAAACAAACACATTCAATAAAGCACAAAAATAATAGCTAAAATCCTCTTTCTCTCAATCTGTACCGCAAACCACATGGAAGAGCAACTTAAAACAGAATATTGTAAAAAAAAAAAAAAAGAAGCTTAAACAGCATGCATTGTAAAGAAACGGTTTATTTGAATTCGAAGCATCCGAAACTGTTGAACACAAAACCTAGATTGAATAAAACCAGATCTCTGTAACCAAACAAAATCAAATAAATGAAAAAAAAAAAAAAAGACTAAAAAGGACATACCGCCATGGCGCGGGAAGCTCGGGTGAAGAAGAAGATTTAGAGCTGACGCGAATCCAAAGTTTTGAAATAGAGACAAAATGGAGGAAGGAGAGTAGAGAACAGAGGAGTTATATATAGGGAGGGAAGGAGGGGATTGGATTTGGGGTTCTGGAGAGCACGTGCGAGGCGTGAGGGAGGGGAGTCAGATCTAAAGCCGGCAAGTCGTCGCACGTGCGAGGTAGAGAGGAAGAGAGAATCTTGAGGTCAGATTCCGGCGTCCAGAATGGGATGGAAAATGAGAAATTTGTCTGTTTGAAAGATAAACGACGTGTCGACGGGTTTCAATTGATTAATTGGTTCATTAATTAGACCAACGCCTTGAAATTTAATTGCATAATGCTGGAGTTTCAAGGTGTGGGTCCCGCCTGCTTACTATACAAATGATTTTTTTTGGAATGCGGGCCCTGTTGTTTGAAATATTAATAGACCGCTAGACGCGAACCAGAGACCGACACCCTGGTTTGAGGCTTTGAGCAAAGGGCGGAGCCCGAATTTCGTATTTGTGGGGTCAACAGTCAAAACAAAAATTATAATGTGGTCAAAAAAATTAAAAAAAAAAGTATTACAGGGGTTTAAAGTACTTAAGTAGGTATTCTAATAGTCAAATGGTTGAAAAAATAATTTTTTATTTAAAATTCATGAAAATATAGGAAAATAAATTTATTTATGGATTTCTTGGAAAACAAAATTTAGATATCTTGCTTCTAATCAACTTCCTATTTAAATATCAAATATACTATGGTAATGGCCAACATCTCCACATATTACGCTTGTATAGTAACCTTCAGATAATCTTTAAAGAGTAATTGTCATTAACCACCCCCATATTTTTTTTTTTTTTTCACTCATATGGGGCGTTTATCCTTTTTCTCTTCTCTCATTCTTAAGTTTTAAAAAAATCTCTTCTCAGGTCCTCTAGTTAAAAATTCTGTTAGTTAACATCCATTAACTTCTATATTTTAATAAATTTACTATTTTACCGTTACTAACATATATTAAAAAATAACTCAATTTTTAAAAGACAATATTAAATTAAATTATCAAACTACCTTAACACATATTAAAATTATTTTTTCATGGACAATATTAACACATATTGGTATTTATTTCAAAGGTAATTTGATCATTTAACTTAATATTGTCTTTAAAAAATTAGTTATTTTTTATGTGTTAATAAGGGTAAAACGAATGGTAATAGATGTTAACTAAAAGAATTTTTAACTAGAGAACTTGAGAAGATATTTTTTAAAAAATTAATGATGAAAGAAGAGAAAAATAGTAAATATCCCATATAAATGAAAAAAAAAAAAAAGGAAAAGGTAAGTGTGGTCAATGATAATTACTCAATCTTTAAATGCTTATTTAGCATCTCTCAATAATTGAGTAATTATCATTGACCACCCCTACCTTTTTTTTTTCTTTTGTTACTCATATAGGACATTTGTCATTTTTCTCTACTTTCATCCTTAAGTTTTGAAAAAATCTCTTCTCAAGTCCTATAGTTAAAAATTATATTAGTTAACATCTATTTACCTCTATATTTCAATAAATTTATCACTTTACCCTTACTAACACATATAAAAAAATTATTAATTTTTAAAAGATAATATTAAATTAATCAACTTACGTTAACACATATTACAAATATTTTTATGGATAATATTAACATATATTGGTATTTATTTCAAGGGTAATTTAGTTATTTAATTTAATATTATCCTTGAAAAAATAATTATTTTTTATATATTAATAAGGATAAATTGATAAATTTATTAGAATATGGAGATTAATAGATGTTAACTAACAAATTTTTTAACTAGAAGACTTGAGAAGAGATTTTTTTTAAAACTTAAGGATGAGAGAAGAGAAAAATGGTAAACGTCTCATATTAGTGAAAAAAAAAAGAGGTAGGGATGATAAATGATAATTATTATTCAATAATTATCTCATATTGTTGAGTTTTTTAACAAATTAATATGACATTTGGATATCTAACTCATAATATAACACTTCGTTAGGTATTTAAAAGAATTTAGATTTTATTATTTCTCAAAATAACCGTAAGACTTGGTTATTTTTTATATTTCTCATAAAATTTCTCATATTATTTATCTTTACTTTCAAAAATATTTATAATTCTATGATTTTTGTTTTAAAATTACAGATTTTCAATTGCCAAATTTATACAACAATACATTTAAAAATTAGAAATTTATTTAAAACAGTTATATACGTGATATTATTAATAGAAACTTGCAAAATTGCAAATTTCACTTGCCAGATTTAAATTTAAAAAAAAAAAGGTACATTTAGTAGTTATTAATAGATAAACTTTTATGGGCTCTTTAACTTTTGGCCTAACTAGGAGCCGATGCCTTTCTAAAATTATCATAGATTGGGTGTTTGTCGGGATTTATAATGATTATAAAGTACTATCCGAAAGTTTAAAATAAATCATTCAGTAACCAATTTGAAATTGACGATAAAGGATCTTTACTGATTTTTTAAAATATCCTAAAATACTTGTAATAACTATAAGCTTAGCAGATTGAATGCTTGTTAAAAAAAAAATATATCATCACAACTAGAAAAGATAAACAAAAACATGAGCTAAATATAGAGTTTATGCTAATCATAGTAATAAAAGATTAATGATTACTTTTAATTCTACAAGAGTTATATAGATATAAATATGATAAAGGGTATTAAGTGTCAATGACCCCAAAAAAATATGGATAAACTTTTATATTATAAGGTCTTAAATTATTCTAAGGGCACGAGGCACAGATCTCGTGGAATTAGTCGAGGTATGTATAAACTGATCCGGACATCCACTTAAAAAAAATATTAAATTGTATACAAATATTACTTCTAAGACAAATTAGATAACATCTTACTTTAGAGATTATAAAAGTAACATCTATTGATGTGGATTTCTTTTGTTGCTTTCTCATTGACTTAACAATTACACATAGGTATAAGTAAGTTGAGAAAGTGTAAGTGTAACATTTGATGATAATGCACTAAGTAATGTGTAATAATGTGTAATAGATAATAATAAGAACTGAGTTTGTATTATAACCAATTTATGCAATTTGATGTGGTAAACTATTATAATAAATAATATGATAATTGTTCATTTAATGATATTATATATAATAAGTCGATTGTAATAATTGATTGTATATATAGTATCATCATTTTTATTTTATTTTGGTTGTTGTTATTATTTTGGAGTGTGATATGTGGGTGAATGTTGGGTTATTTGTTGAAGTGTTAGAAAAGACCCTAACTTTGTTTACTTTTGATTTCGGTCAGATGGCTTTAAAAAATTGGATAATAATAATAATTATTATTTTGTCCATATGATAGCAACATAGCACTATTAAAAATGATAGCTTCTAAAGTTTGGTTTACATGTTATTGCCAATGAAAAGATTAAAAAAATTTTGACCATATCTAAGAGGGTAGTTGAAAAATTTTAATGCTATGATCATTTATTTGACGTTTGACAGTATTTAATATTATATGCTGGATGATTAATAGAATTTAATAATATAATGTTTGACCTCCAATAATATTTGATAATTATTTGTCGTCGAATATTCGATTATTGATAATATTATCTATCAAATATTTAATAACGAATGAGTCATGCTGTCAAATTTTTTTTAAAAAAATTGATCATTTATTAACGACATCTTATAATTTTAGTATTTTTTCAAGGAGCCCTTTAGTAATTTTCTTTTATCAAATATTTGACATGGTGCATATTTAGTATATAATTATTACAGTATCTTTCATTTAATGTGTATATACTTTTACTCTCTAATAAAATTATATCATATTAAATATATATTCAACCTCTCCAAGTGAAAATTTCTCCGCCACCCTTGTTAGCATTGATCTTGGATGCAGGCAGAAATCAACCAAATCCTAGATTGAACCACCACATTGATCTGGGAAATTTCAGTCAGTGACATCGTGGATGATGTAGCTGACCCCAAGGTAAGGGAGACAATCATAAGAATCAATCTTGAGTGTTGGGAAATAGGGAGAGTGATGTCTGATGTATCAAACTCAAGGGCGATTAGAAATCAAGTTGATGGTGGAAGGCAAAGCATTGCACCACCATCTGATAATGATGGAAGGTTGTCAGAATAGGAGATCATGTGATGAAGTGTGTTGGTAAGTCGTGTATTGTATCTAATGATGAACATGTGTATCATACGAAAATCTTATAGTAACAAAAAGATGGTATTTTTCGATATATCAGTTGGATTAGAGTATTTTTTTTTTTTGGGTATTCTTAATTGTCTTATATTGATATTTAAGGATAGATTAGTCGATTTTCTTGAATTACTAAAATAAAGTTCAATAATCAGTCCACTCATATTGAATTTTTGGAACGTATACTCAATTTAATTCGATCAACTAATAAAAATTGATTGATTTGATTGTATGAAGAACCTAAGATTGAAGTTTGGGACACTACATAAAAATGACCTACATTTAAAGTTCAAATTATTAAAAATTTGGATTTAAAACAAAGGAAAAAGTTCGATTATTAGCTTTCAAGGTTCAGCTGGCTGCTGGCCCATCGCCATCACACACAACATGTACAAAGTGCTTTTTTGCTCGGTTCCGACCAAAATGAATCAACCCAAACGCGTTCAATTAATTAATGAACACCACACCAAAGAAAAAACGCTTTCATTCTTAACCAATAACAACCCCCCACGTGTATGCATAGGGTCCACATCACCGTGCCGGCTACCCAAAAATTCCCCGCAAACAAAAACCTCCTAGATGATAAAATAAAAGAAATTAATTAAGAAGGGAGGAAAGCTCAATATACATCACATCGTCATCACCTCGCTTTCTCTCTCTCCATAATTCTTGCCGCGGTTCTCTTCGATTCACGTCGCCTCTTCGGCGATCCGTGTGCCCAAACACCGGCTCATCGTTTCTTTTTGCTACAAGAAGAAGCATGAGCTTTCAGGATCTGGAGGCGGGTCGGCCCGTGGGTTCGTTGAGGAAGGATTTGGCAAATGGCATTCGAAAGCAACAAGACTCCACGCAGGCGGTGGCTTCTGGAATCTTCCAGATCAATACATCCGTGTCAACGTTTCAACGCCTCGTCAATACGCTTGGCACTCCCAAGGACACGCCGGAGCTCCGCGAGAAGCTGTGAGTCCCTTTATATGATGCGTTTTGATCCCGGTTTCGTTGAACTGTCAATATTTTTGCGTGATCATTCGTGTTTTGGATACATATGGGATGAATTTTAAGAAATTAGGGTTTAATTTGTCTGAATTGCATTGGTTTGTGGTGGCGTAATTTGTGTGGATCTCGATCGACTATTTGACAGTTGGCTAGCACTTTAGAATTCCTTTGTTTCTTATGATATTGAAGATTAGATTTTTTTTTTAATACAAATTATTCGAGATGGAAATTTGGGGAGAATTTCATTTACTAGGTTTCGAGTTTGTCAGAAATGATATTGTGAATAGAATAAACAATGGTGTGAAGAGGAACCGCCAGAACCTTTAGTTGTCTTGTTAAGAAGCAACAGCTAGCATTAACAATGTCTATGAATTTCCCCATGTCAAATTTACTTACCTGAGTAAATTTTTAGTTTCGGTGTTGTGTGGTTTTCTTGCATTTGTAGTTATAGTTGGGAATGAGTGTATCCTCATAGGCTGTCTTATATTTATTATCTGTTTTTCTTTACCATTTTCATTTCTATTTTTTGAATATTTCAATAGTATGCGTGTTGCATGATGAATCTCTTTGAGGGCCCTACTAACCAAAACTAACTGACTTGTATTTGACAGACACAAGACAAGGCTACATATTGGGCAACTAGTGAAGGATACTTCAGCTAAACTTAAACAAGCTAGTGAATCAGATCATCGTGCTGAAGTTAGTGTAAGTAAGCTTTCCTTGAATAACTGGTGACTTGGTTTAGATGCAACAAACTCTTTCTTAGATACATTGCACACATATTTTCCATCTTATATGTGTTTATGTTTTGTTGGTAAAAAACTTTTCTTCTTTTATTTTTAATTTTTATAGTATAATATTATAATCAGTAAAGAAAGTGTCTTGGCTGTTTTGGCATTCTTGGAACATGCTTTTGTCATTTATGGATACCTTCAAACTGTTGTTGCTCTCTGTTTAAGTTTTGTTGAGCCGATAGTTACAATAGTGGACAGTGGCTTTGTTTGGTTGTACATGAAAACTACAAACCCAGTCCTACTCAGAATCATCTGAAACTATTGCCTAAATTCTAAAATTTATGACATGAGGTGCTGAAACCATAATTATAATTAGTGTCGTTATTATCTTGACCGAGACAATCTAGGGTCTTGTTTTTTGATGTTAAATACTTTTTCTTGTGCCTTTTAATTAAGTTTTGTCAAGCCCGGGATGCCTCCAAACCTGGACAACTCAGAATTGTTTGACACCTTACTTGTTTGATCGGTTGAAAGAAATCTCATAATCTGGAAGTTGAGCTCACATTAACACTATGCTTCAAGAAAATGCTGTGATTTAGACCAAATCAGTGCTGGTCTTTACTTGAATGAGATATCATGAAGGCTCTGATTCGGATACTGAGTCTTTTCCTGTATATATGCTTAAGGGGTTTTCAAATTGAGCTTATATCTTCTTTTAACTTGAATGATGTAGTGAGAGGTAGTCCATTGGATGCATTTTTTCTTTCCTTTTATTTTCTGAATAAGACCTTTAATGGTTTAACATAATTACAGGCCAGCAAGAAGATTGCAGATGCTAAACTTGCAAAGGATTTTCAAGCGGTTTTAAAAGAGTTTCAGAAGGCTCAGCGGCTTGCAGCTGAAAGGGAAACAGCATACACTCCTTTTGTACCCCAGGCAGTTCTTCCTTCCAGGTATTTGCTGATGGAGGCCCTTTTTTCAATTCCCTTTATGTGGTAGTGTGCACAATGTAATTGTCTTGAAAACAAATTGATTATTTTTACCCAGTGTGATAGCTTGAAGATTGATTTGTAAAACCTTTGTTCATTTTTACTTTGTTGTCATTTGGTGGTTGCTCTTCATCTGGTTTTCAATTTCTTAATTGTTTGATTTTTTCTCTTCATCGCATATTTTCCTCTTCTTTATCTTTTTTTTTTTTTTTTTTTTTTTTTTTTTTTTTTTTTTTTTTTTTTTTTTTTAA
>JANKKB010003226.1:0-13263 GCA_026225775.1 Bursera palmeri
CACATATGTGTATATGTGTATATGTGTGCACATATGTGTATATGTGTATATGTGTGCACATATGTGTATATGTGTATATATGTGTGTATATGTGTATATGTGTATATGTGTGTATGTGTATATATATATATATATATGTATGTATATATATATATATATATATGTATGTATATATCACCATTATGAGAAAGCATACCTTTTCATTTAGTGACAATGCTGGGAAGATTGCATTGCCAAACAAAAATGAAAAATGGGGTGAAACTAATCTCCATCCCTGTTTCAAGTGAATTGAAAACGTCAAAGTTGGAGAAATGAAATGGTCCATATACAAACAAAACTATGACGAATAAGAGCTTGCAAGAAAACCACTTAGGGAATATTGAACAGTAAAACAACAAATATAGAAGTAGTTACTGGGCCTGTCTCCAGAACATGTGAAATCACATCAAAAGCTAATGATACAATCCTCTCTTGCAGGAAATCAAGCTTCTGCACAATAAAAATCATTATTCAAATTGTTAAATCCAGCAAAGCAGCAAAGAGATAGCTATAGGGACAATAAACCAGTAAGAAAAGTGAGTAAAAATCAGGTCATGAGTCACATTCATATGTGAATCATATGAAAAATCAATATGTAAAAAAAAAATTGTAAAAAACAAATTGTATTGTCTTTTTCTTTTAAAGGGAAATGAAAAATAAAATAAAAAAAGAAATAGAAGAAGAAGCCTAATTGCAGAGCTAAGTTTGGGCTTGCAATCAAGATAGGCCCTTCGCCATAACACATCATGCTTGCAAACAAAAGTGCATAGCAACTATAAAGCAATTGGATTTGATAAAATTAAAAGCAAAACTTACACTGATGTTTGTGCTATATTTGACTATTTGTAAAACACAGTTTGTTATATCTGGCATTAACCTGAAAAAATAAGGCAACAAGTATGAAGACTAACTGTCCATTGTTTAATCTAACAGAATTAAATGGCAAACAAGGGTATTACTTATCAGAATACTTTCGGTGCCGGGTGACCAAAGCACAGAAAATGAGCAAACTCCTCTTCCCAGTTTTCACCCTCAGCAAATAATTATCTTTCAGGATAATACCACCATCAAAATTCAACGAACCCAGAATTGCAATCAGATTACGACAAAATGAAGGCAAATGAGGAGCCAAAGCAGATGGCATGTAAGACCTTACCTATAAAACTAATCATAATTCAAAAGAAATGCCAGAAGAAAAAGAAAAATACAATGAGTATGCAAGATAAACCATAGGGGCATTTAAGTATATGTTAAAGTGAAATTGAAGTGAAACAAAAACAAAACAGTAATAAGTTGACGTACACCAACTGTTATATAATACCCAAAATAAATTATACAAAATGACATCTCAATCTTTCAATTTTGGCTTCTTAAGTATTATAAGAACTTATGAGTACCATTAGGAAGATAGAAAGGAATCATTAGAAGGCTTATTTTTTCATAGAAAGCTATAAAACAACAAAGAAATATACAAGGCCGTGCTGTTATTGCATCCCAATAAGATAGCTAAAACAGAGAACTTTCTTTATCAACTGCCTTTACGTGATATATTGATATCAATGCAAATAAAATGTTATTCAAGGATTCCCCATTTACCAACTGAATTAGAGACAAAAGTACTTACAGAAAAATATATGCATTTGCACACAAGGAGGAGGATCTTCTCTGTTTCCTCTTCTGCTAAACCATTAGCAGCCAAAACCTGTTTCACACACCTCACAATGCATTACCGTCATAAAATGGTCAGTGGAGATGAGAGAGGTGGCAAAGAACAGAAAATGGAGAACCTTTTCAACAAAACGATGAAATACTGCCAGCATGGGCACAATAATCTCCTTGGCAATTAGCTCAAGTTGTGGTGGTACTGGCTCCTTGGCAACTTTAGGGTTCAAAAAGTACTGCCAGGAAAACTTTTAGTTAGAAGCCACCAAGTAAAAGCAACACCTAATTATTAAGAGTCTAAAGCATTGTCAAGTCATATACCATCCATAAAGAGAAAAAGCGACCCAATTCTTAATATCATAGTAAGCTAAATGAAAGAAAATGTACAGAAAGATAGGAAAATAGGAACACGAATGAACATCTCAAGAAAGATATAATTTGGAAGCATCAAGTTGGAATGATATCTACAGCAGAAAGCCAAAAAAAATGGGGCAGAGAAACAGTAAGAGAAATGAATGTGAAGCTATTTATTAAGAAATATAAATCATCATCGTCATGTATATGTTAACAATGATATCTACATTTTCCACATACTTATCAAAATATTCAAAGTTTCCGTTCTTAAAATCAATCCAAGTAAGTTAACCTCAAATCTTTTAGACATCACCAAACTGGATTTTACATAATCCATCATAAATAAAACTGTTGGTCCCACAATCTTACATCCACATTGAAAAAATAAAATGGAACAAAATATAAGAAAGTCCATTCATAAATGGAAATAAAATAAACACCTGGAAAGGTCTAATAAGTGCATGAAGCACCATGATTGCATTAACAGTATTCCACCCACAATTTGCAGCATTGATAATGAGGCTACTATTTTGAATAGCAGTTCTCAGCTCAGGTACAAGTTCGGGCCAAGAATTCTGCTTAACAAACTCCACAGCAACAATAACACGGAACTACCAAAAAGCCAACAAAGCTTTCATAAGTAACTATCATTGCAAATACAAGTTTAAGAGATCAAAGAAGAGACAAAGTAACGTATGCATACTGCTTCAAGTAAAGATTTTAGAACTGCAGGTTCAGCTTGAAGCAACGCTAGCATAAGCTGATCCTTGAATTCTTTACCAATGTTTAAGCCCGAAACACTACTGTCAATATTTCGCCTCATTAAGTTCTTTAGAAATGTGGCAGCAGCAATTTTTTGCCCTACATTCTGACCGCCTGTTGTGTAAACATAGCACCAATAAAAATAATTTCAAATTCAATCAACAAATTTCGAATAACCAAAGAGATAGTTTGCACACTAAATTACAGGAAATATTAAACTGTATTTGACAGAATCAGGTCAAATAATTGTGTTATTATAGGTTATGTTCTTCAGATAATTTAAGCTCCATTTAAATTCAAAGTTTCTAATTAGAGACCACCAAACACTGCCTAATAGTAATTCAATTCATAATTATTTCTTCATTTTACACTATATTTTTATTTGTTTTTATTTATCCACTACTAATATTACGGGCGAGTGCTAGTAGGATCAAAAATTGCTAAAAACTACTTGATGAAGTCATTATTTAGCTTAATTAACTTGAATTTGTCACGATTATTAAAATAATCCAAACGAATGGAACTGCAAAGTCAAAATCGTAGAGGAAACAGAGAGAATTACCAGTGGTAATGGCGAGGAGAGAGGAAGGGAAGTGAGGGAGGGGAGAGAGGCGATCGAGGGCGTCGGTAGCTGTACGTACGACATTGACATCGAGACTGAGAGTGTCGTTTAGTAGCTCAGCTACATGATTGACGTCCATCGTAAGATTCCGTTCTGCTATGCGTTCCTTCGGTTAACCAGAAAAAAAATAAAGAAACCCTAATAACTGTCACTTTGCAGAGTCCACAAAATATATTGGGCGGGAAAGTAGTCTATGTCCTCAGTCGTCATTAATAGCTGCAAAATATAATAAAAATGAAAATAATTTAATTTAAAAATGAAAAAATTAAAATAATATGATAAAAATAATTAAATTTTAAATTTTAAAAATTAAATAATATAGTAAAAGTAATTTAATTTAAAATTTAAATAATATGATAAAAATAATTTAATTTTAAAATTAAGAAATAAATAAATAAAATGATGAAAATAAATTAATTTTAAAAAGTAATAAAAAAATATAATTTAGAATTAAAGAGAAAATTATGGTAACTAACTAAATTTTATAAATCTTTTTGAAAAATAATAGGTCTCATAATTTCTTAAATTTTTCTAAGTGTTCTCACCCTATTAAACCAAAATAACCTTAAATACTTTATTTAAATGAATGTTTAAACTCATTTCAAAGTAATCAATTTTTACTCATAACTGACCGACAGGTCAAGAGTAGTTTATTCATTTAAGTTCAATTGACTAGCCCGTTACCCTCTTGGCATATATCCTACTACCCTCCGATGTAAAATTCAGCGATTAACCGGCATATATTCAGAAATTTTGAATGACATAAGACACATATCCTATGGGATTAGTCGAACTATATGTAAGCAGTTCAGACACCCACGCTTAAAAAAAAAAAAAAGAACATCCCATTGGTCTTAACGGGTCTAATGTTGTATAACAAATTTTCAAACCCCATTTTATCATAACTCAGTTCTATTTTTTTTTTTTTTTTTTTAGCCAGATCCTATTAAAATAGTCCATTCTACAAATTCTAAATTATTCTCAATTTTTTTTTTCATGATCTATATCAACTTTGAAGAATAAGAGAGTAAAATCACGAAGAAGAATAAAATACACTCCATTTCATTTATGTCCCCGATAAACTGAAGCTATAAACAATTTATTTCATAATTATTAATAATTTTGATTTATGTATATATATGCGAGGGATAATCGTATGATTAGAATATGGGAAAACTTTTGAACTTTTGTTATCCAGAACCTATGTTGTCTAAAAAAGGTCAACAGTGAAGACAATCAGCTGCAATCTATTATCTAATGTTGGAGTACGTAAGCAAAGATTAATTTTCATTGATCAGTGTATTTATTATTTTCGCTCTATTAAGATAAATCATTGTTTTTGGCGACATCCACACTTTCTATGTCAATTTCGACTAATAAAAAGGAAAACTTACTCTAAGCCGGATAAATTTTGAGAAAATATTTTACTTCAAATTTTTACTAAACAAACACTTATCTCTTAACAATTAACAATATTTTCTCCATAACTAACACTTTTTCTCAAAAAAAATATCGGAGCAAATATTAGTTTTTTATTAATTTTTTAGAGATAAGTGTTAATTTAATAAAAATCAGAAGCTAAGTGTTTCTTTAAATTTATATGGGGGTTATTATATTTCCCTCTAATAAAAAGTATCGAATTAACAATAAAGTTTTGGGGGCCAAAATTATATATTTTATCAAATCAATAAAATAATCATATATCGCCCATCCATAGGAATTTATTTTGATTGATGAATGGATGTAAACAAGATTACATATAAGATCTCTGATTATTTGCTTTACATATTAATCTATGCTGCAGCATCACATTGAGTGGTAATACTCTTGTATCTGGTACCCTTGGAAGGCGATTGCAATGAGATACTTTTGGTCTTGTAACTGAAGATTCTGATCACATATGACGACCGAAGGTCTGAACTTGTAATAGACAAGAAGTTCAACTTATTACATAAGACCACATCAAGCTAATTACGGAGAATAGTGCACGTGGACGGAAATCGACGACTAACAAGAGTTCATCACGTAACTGCCACGAATGATAGCCACGACGCATGCCACGTTCTCTGCATGCACAGAACCTTCACTCCTTTTATATCCTCTATGGCATCCTCTCAGCTCCCACACCAAGAAAGCAAGAAATCTATTACTACTGTAATAGTTAATTTTGAAAATGCCGGGCCTGACCATTGGCGATACCGTCCCCAACCTCGAGGTCGAAACCAACCAGGGAAAGCTGAAGCTTCATGACTTCATCGGTGACAGCTGGGTCATAATCTTCTCTCACCCAGGTTCGTATTCGCTTGTGTTGCGTTATAGTCTTTTGCTATTATTATTATTATTGCTCTTGCTGCTGTGTTGATGATATCTGTTTGCATGCAGCTGATTTTACACCGGTATGTACAACTGAAATAGGTAAGATGGCTGAATATGCTCCGGAGTTTGCTAAGAGAGGAGTGAAGCTTTTGGGTCTGTCCTGTGACGATGCCAACTCCCATAATGAGTGGATCAAGGACATTGAAGCCTACACGGTGAGTTTTGACATTTTTTATTTTGTCAAAATATCTTCTTAAGAGTTCTGTACTCGGTCCAAATTGTCAAAATTGGAGCCATTTCGGGACCTCACAATTTGAGATATGTACATGTAGCCTGGGTGCAAGGTGACATACCCGATCATCGCAGATCCCAGTCGAGAGATCATGAAGCAACTCAACATGGTGGACCCAGATGAGAAAGACCCATCAGGAAAGAATCTCCCGTCTCGAGCCCTTCATATCGTGGGCCCTGATAAAGTGGTGCTTAATTTGACCATTAATAGTACTCTTTAATTTCTAAAATGCACATATATAGTTGAAGTTCAATTTTGTTGTATGAAACCATAATTTATTCTAATGACATCTTTAATTTGGTGTGATAGGTTAAGCTGAGCTTTCTTTACCCTGCACCAACTGGGCGTAACATGGATGAAGTGGTGAGAGTACTAGATTCTCTGCAGAAGGCATCAAAGCACAAGGTTGCCACTCCGGCGAACTGGAAGAAGGGAGATCCGGTGGTTATCTCACCTAGTGTAACCAATGAACAAGCCAAAGAGATGTTCCCACAGGGTTATCAGACGGTCGACCTTCCATCTAAGAAGGAATACTTGCGTTTCACCAATGTCTGAAGCTCAATTTTGAAAACTTTGGGTATAGCTAGATAATTAAATCTAAATATGTAAAATATGCATATGCATGCACAGGGCACTATACCGGTGCACTTTGTGTAGTGGCCGTTTCTCTCTGTGTGACTGAACTAAGCGTGCTGTAAAATCCTTTCCTCTTCTATGTTTTCAGCAAAATGACTACAAATATAGAATTTGGTTTGCCTTAATTAGCAGTTAGCTCGTGATGCATAGTGTTGGTTTTACTTTTCAACTACTCTCAAGACCATCGTTCGTATTTTAATTTGATCACCTAGCTAGGTGGCCATACGCTCGGCATAATTGGCCAATTTGTCAAAATATCGTGGCCACAAAAAGGGCTACACCTGGGCTGGTGGTAAATATATATTTCTTCTCGCTAGGTGTTAGAACGCATTGTAAATTATCATCAAATACCATTTGGCATTTAGCACGAGCGAATTATAGGTTATAATTTTCTCTTATATATGTTGATAAGCAAATTTATTTAGAATATAATTTAGCAATTGACATTAATAATAAGAGTTTTGAGTTGTCTAGCATTTCTCATCGGTCATCGCCAGCGGCAATAGAGAAGTAGAGACCTGATCTGCTTTCTAGAGAAGATTTTCATTAATTCATGATGGCCTCGCATATGTCATGTCATCATTACGGTGGCAAAGTGATCCAATGGCACGTAACAGCTGCCCATCACTACTCTTCCCACTAGGACGAGATGTTCGAAAAGCAAGATACACAATTTCAGTAATAGCTAATGCCTTTTCCTCATTTTTCAACCGGTGGATCCCAGAACCAGCCTGTCTTCATCTTAACGGTCAAAAAGTGTTCCTCACTCTCGAGGAGTAAATTCCGGGGAGCCCTTTACGCTTACAACACTTTTCTCTGTAACATCTCTACTCTTTCTTCCCATATTTTCGTCTTTACACTCTCAGATGATTTGAAATGCAAAAACCATCAAAATGCCGTTCCCACTCACACCATTCTCCATCTTCAACTTCATCAGCTTAACCCTCCTTGCAGTTGAACCAATTCATATCTTCGCACTCTCCACATGCAGGAGTTCCTGCGGCAACATTCCCATACGCTACCCTTTTGGCGTCGACGACGGGTGCGGCGCGCCGCAGTACAAGCACATGCTAAACTGCAGCAGCGACTTGTTCTTCATCACGCCTTCTGGCAACTACAAAGTCCAGTCCATCGACTACGATAAGAAAACAATGGTAGTATACGACCCTGCCATGTCGACGTGCTCCATTCTACAACCCCACCACGACTTTGTCATGACAGAAATCCAATCTGCTATGATGCCTCCGTCATCCGACACAGTTTTCGCTCTCGTGAATTGCTCAATCGACTCTCCTGTACTTAACCATTACAAGAATCTTTGCTTCAACTTCTCTGGTCATTCATGTGATGAACTTTATGGGGCGTGTAATGCGTTTAGGGTCTTCCACTTGCTGACTAATAGTTCTCCACCGTGTTGCTTCACTACTTATGATACGGTGAAGTACATGACCATGAACATTTTGGACTGCACGCATTATACTAGTATGATCAATACGGATAATTTGAAGGGTATTGGACCTTTGGATTGGGTTTATGGTATTAAACTGTCTTACTCTCTTCCGGATACTGGATGTGAACGGTGCTCGCAATCCGGTGGGACGTGTGGGTTCGATACCGAAACGGCAGGGATGATGTGCCTCTGCTCGAGTACCATGAATGCCACAAGAGAATGCGGTAAGAACTTTCACGGTTTCTCTGTGCTCAACATATATATGAACTTAAAGTTGGCCTAGAGTACGCACCATCAATTATTATGTCTACTGCTAGCTGATTTTGAGTTTACATTGTGTTTCAGCTGCAGGTCGTGTATTTGATGAAGGCGTTAGGCTTGTTTCATGGACATTTTTCCATGCAGTTCTTTTGATAATGGCAGCGCTGTTCACTCTGATAATTTTATGATAGCAAGTTCTTTTTCCTTTTTTTCTCGGAGAAACTGGGAAGGTTGGTCTTGAAAGCAAATGTACGTCAGTTTTTAATCTGGTGTGTTAAATTTAGACTTTCGAATGGTATATTTGAGCATCTGACTAGCTAATTCCAAAGTTATAGAACCCAGGGATGTTCGGTTTTGTTAATTTTAAGGGGAAAGGAAAATGTTTTCTCGATAAAATGATTTCCTTTGTTTTGTTTGGTTAACAGTAACTCACGCGTTACACAGTTATTTAATAAGATATGTTATTTTTTATTATTTTATAAATTTTTTAAATAAATTTTTATTGAAAGAAAATGAAAATCATATATTTAGATATAGAATTAAGANTTATAGATCAAAAAAAGCAAATGAAATTCTTACAATTTGAAATTATCTATTTTTTGAAATACCTTTTTAAAAATAATATTTTTTAATTTATCTTCTTTTTCTCCTTCTTCTCGCTTTGTCAATAAAATTTTTATACCTTTTCTTGAAATTACTCCTTATCAAATAAATTGAATTTTTATGAATATGGTTCCTAAACTTTGAAACCCTGTTTTTTGTATAGTTACATTAATAACTTCATTCTACAAAATGAATGAAAATTAGTTATTTAAANTAAAATTGTATAATTTACAAAAAATAAAATATCAAACTCTTTTTAATAATATATTTGTTACCTGTTCATCAATAAAAATCATATCAAGACTAATAAATTCATTGTTCATATTGAAATTATGACGCTCCTATATTCTAGTTACTCTGACGGTAATTATCCAGTCATCTCGTGATTCGTCAAGATCTTTAAGTACAGTATAAGATATTTTGATAATATACTTGTGAAGAATATAATTAATAATACTAAATTAATTTATAAATTATATTTTGTATTTTATACTTCAAGGGCTGACACAAAATATACTACATTTAAATATCAGATTTTTTACACAACAAAATATTTTTACAATATTATTTTTTAGTGTTACTATTCCATCTAAATTATTAGAGTTCATGCAACAATAAAAAAAATATCATTTCATGAAGAATTTTCAAATTTGGCATGTACTTACAACAAATCATATACTCTTTAATATGAGAAATTTGTTACTGAAACAACTAAATAAATAATAAGTTATAGATTAAATTTGAAATATATAGAAAAATAAATCAAACAAATCGCATATTACAATAAACACTAAAGAAAATCACTCAATTAAATTCATGACATGATAATAAAATATAANTAATCTATAAAATTGATAAAAATAAAGCTACCTCTTGAAAGAAGATGAACGGAGCCTTGAAAATGTTGATAGTAAAATAACTTAAAATGATTAGATGTCATGCTCTTGTTTATAAATCCTACAAAGAATAATAAATGTTCATCAACATAGAAATAGTAAAAGAAAATACAAAAAGNTTTTTACGTAAATTTCACTCTTTATTGCTTATCACTAATAAATTGATCATGAATAATGAATGTTGATTAAGTTAGAAACTGTAAAATAAAATACAAAACTTTTATTTATGAATTTTACTTTTTATTGCTTATCACTAATAAATTTTGATAATAAACAATAAATGTTGATAAGCTTAGAAATCAAAAACGAAAATATAAAATGTTTGTTCATGAATTTCAATTCTTATTGCTTCCTACATAGAATACTTAATATTTATCAACTTATAAATCGTAAAAGAAAATACAAATAGTTTATGTATGAATGTCACTCTTTATTACAATATTTATTACTTATCACCCATAAATATTGATCAACACATGATTCGTTCATTTTCACATATTTCAATAAAGTTAATTCATGAATTTTACTCCTTATTGCTTATCACTAATAAATGTCAATCAATATAAAAAATTATACTTGTTATCTTACATGTTATTTATATTAGTTCATGCTTCAAGACTACCATACTTGTCAAAAATTTAGAGCTTAAGGAATCCTACTTGTNGAATTTCAATCTTTATTGCTTCCTACATAGAACACATAATAGTGATCAACTTAAAAATCGTAAAATAAAATTCAAACAATTTATGTATGAATGTCACTATTTATTGTAATCTTTATTGCTTATCATTCATAAATGTTGATCAACACATGATCCGTTCATTTCCACATATTTCAACAAAGTTTGTTCATGAATTTTACTCCTTGTTGTTTATCACTAATAAATGTCAATCAATACCAATAATTATATTTGTTATCTTATATGGCAATTATATTAGTTCATATTTCAAGATTATCTTATTTGTCAAAAATTTAGAGTTAAAAGAATCCTACTTATCATCCTACGTGTCAACTATATAAACTTATGCTTCAAGATTATATAGATATATAGATATAGATAGATAGATTTCTTTGAACTTTGATAATTTGATTTCGTTCCAATTTTTGGAGGAAACTAGTTTCTTAGGTAATATTATATTAAATTACTAAAATAATCTCCTATATTTTTCATAACTTCTATATAACTTTATCCAAAGAATTTTAGAATTCATTATAAATAATTTTTAAAGAAATTAAAAAAATAAATTTACTATAGTCGATATACAAGTAGCCACCAGCATTTGGACTGCAAGTCAAAATGATATGTTTCAGTCACTGCATACACCAAACAGATCGTCGGCCAGTGATCTATCAAGCCATGGAGGACTCATTGGTAGAAGATCGACGATTTTCCTCATGACGCAAGTTTTATGGCGGCAATCGGAAAAATATTGACCCTCTACTACAAAACTATAGGTGCTACATCAACAAAACTTTATGGGTCGACAATCCGTTTGGTGTTGACGGTGAAGGAAACATGCCATTCTCTCTGGTCCTCGACGGTTGACCCACCGGTCATCCAACCACCCCGTCGGATTTTGCAATTTTTTAATTTTTTAAATAATATATTAATTATTTATAATATAATTAACCTATAAAAACAACTTAAATTTAAAAATTGTTGATAAATATAAAGATTTATTTAAAGAAATATAATTCTAATTATTGATAGTATAATTAATTTATAAAAATAAGTTAAATTTAGTAACGTTTAATAAATAAAATATTTATCTAAGGAAATATTAGTATAATTTAATATATCTTTACATTCTACTATTTATTTATATAAAATTAAGATTTACTTAAAAAATTAATATTAGTTTAGTATAAATGTCATATTATTGATATGCTAGCTAATATATTTATTTAATCTTTAATGTCCACGTAATTAATTTATTATTCATTTCCTTTTATGATTCCTTTTCCTTAGCAAAAACAAAGGAAAGTTTTCCCTATCTTATCATTTTTCTCCTCTACTTTCACTCAAAATTTTCTTTCCTCAAACCCATCACGCCGTTAATTTAAGCTTTACCCCCTGTTGAATATGGTGAATGGGAAACGCAATAGTTCATATACATATCTTATAATAATAAAGTAATGTTGAAAATCTAAAACACCATCTCGTGCTGGGGATTAATTAGGATATATATATATATATATATTAATAGGTGAACTTATACACATGGACTCCCAGAAGAATGCCTTCTTACTCGAAAGATCTAAATCCAAATGTGAAATCATTTGGCGAACAAGTCAAAAATACTCGCCCAGGCCGGACTATATATATCTGCATGCAGAGGATTTTGGATTGCTCCGGGGAAAGCGCCGAACTGCCAATTACACAGTAGCCATAACTTTAGTTAGGGGTGGGCACGGGTCGGGTTTCGCCCAACCCGACGGGTCAAGAAATTTGGATCTGATTTCGGGTTTTGATAAAAATGAACCCGACGGGTCGGGTTTTGAGCCGATCAAGCTCTTTTGACTTTCCGGGTCGGGTCGGATTTGGATCGGATTTTTTATAAAATTAATAAATTTTTTTAGAAAGTGAATCTCTAAAGAATTGCAGCTCAGCGGTAAAGGGGGCCGCATAATGCGTTTTGTTATTTCTGGGTGCTGGGTTTGAGTCCCATCTTTCCCAATTTTATCAAAGTTTAAATATTTTTTATGTAATAAATAAAAAATATTGCATAGTTATGTTAAAAGGGCCACGTAGCCCAGTGGTACAGCTGCAAACTTGATTGAAGGAGGGGGCGGGTTTGAATCATGTTCACTCCTCTTAATTTTAGAAATTTAAATTCTCGGGTCAGGTTTTCGGGTTTGTATATCAAACCCGATTATGACCCGAAACCCGAAGGGTTGTACTTCTCCGACTCGAAGTCGGGTTTCAATAAAGGAAGACCAGAAAAAAACCCAAAATTTCTGGTCGGGTTCAGGTCAACCTGACGGGTCGGGTATAATTGCCCACCCCTAACTTTAGTTTTCATAGGGATCTGAGTAATTAATCACCACGTAAGTTTTACAATGTTACAGTACATTCATGTGGTAGAAAATTAATTTTTACTATAGGTACTCTTTTTCTGTCGTTGAAAATATTAAAAAATTTCTTATGTTACCAGCCTTAATCATTGAGTATATATTTTACATTAGTCTTTTGTTACAATCTAAAAAGAAGTTAAGGAAGATCTGTTCTAACTCGATAGCCTTCAGCCATTTCGGTAACCAAGATGGAATAGCAAGGTGACCAACTGCGGAACCGAGTGACAACATTGGTATTGGTATGTTTGCGACAACCGTCCGCTATATGGGATCTTTTCATTGGTTTAAATCCGGG
>JANKKB010003227.1:9918-22764 GCA_026225775.1 Bursera palmeri
TTTGAAAGAGCATTTCTGGTTATGCGGCTCAGTCTTCAATTGTTGCTTTTTGGATTTTGTATTCTCTTTGGCGTATGAATAAATTATTCAATTGCAATATTATGTGTATTCGGATTCAGGTAGGGGCGATCGAGAGCTGGTGAAAACCTACCCATTTGTTATTTGCTCTCCTTTTTCATTTTTTACATGTTATGTTCTTCTTATCAAACTTCGTAAAAGCATGGAAACCTAGGATTTTTTTTTAATTTAAAAAAACAAAAATTTGTGGACTGATTGTTGTTGTTGGCTTGTTGGGAAATTAGGCTGATCGAATTTATTTGTGGATGTGATTGTTTGTTCCTTGGTTTGTGCTAAACGATGACTGTTCTTATATATGTTTGGTTTCTTACACGGGTTTTCTTTTGGTTGATATGTATGTGTTCTGTTTTTCCTTATGGCAGAAACGTTTTGAACTTCAATACAACCTTGAAGTTTTGTACATAGGATGGGCTGTTTCACAGTTTTNGAAGAGTAAGAAGAAAAAAACTGAGCAATCAGTTCACATAAAACGGGTCAATCCTCAGGAGCAGACTCCCACCATACTGCCTGAACCGCAACCGGCCACACGCTCTCTGCAATCAGCTCCTCCAAGTTTTAGGACTAGAGTGAAGCCCATTCAACCAAACAACAAAGTCACTAACAGTAGAACAAGGGCATTATCTGCTCCGTCTAGTCTTGATGCGGCAGAACAAGATGCACTTGCAACAGTTGAATATGAAGAACAAGAAGAATCGAAGAGCCGAGTTGGATTAGTGAAGGAANCAGTGGTCTTCTAGTCCACAACCTCTTCCACTTCCATCACCTCAGAGTTCAGCTACACTTAAGTCGACTGGAAGCTTTAAAGTGGGGAATGTCAGTGGTCCTCTGTTTGCTTCTGGACCTTTGCCACTCCCTCCNTGGTGGAAGTGGAACACTTCGAAACTTCCCATATGAAGAAGTTGCAGCTGCTTGCAACAATTTCTATTCGGACAGATGCATGTCAGAATGTCTTTCTTCGGTTATGTATAGAGCTTCGTTTGGAGAGGATGCTTCAAGTTCAAAGAAGTTTGAAGCTACTGTTACTCGCCTTAACTCATCCAATCAGGTAAATCTGAATACATGGTTTGCTTGGATTCTGTCATGCATGTTATATGTATATAGACAACTCTGGCTTTTTCTGTTTCAAAAAAKTTCATGCTTGTAGTTGGTTTTTCTTTTCTTCATTCTGTTTTAAATTGTGGTATAATTTCATATAGCATTTAACTATTGAAACAACTGCTATAATGGAAGATTGTGATTTTGAGTTGAAACTTACATTTGGAAACATTTTGATATGTATAGAGAAGATGGAATACTGAATTCTTTTGTCAGTGCTGCTCAAAAGCAGGAATGGTTAACATTTTTGTTCATGATATTTACTAATTAACCATGCTTGACCGCACGATGTAAATTGTCTAAAGAATATAATATAAAGCAAGAAAACTGCCTATGCAGTTAATATGATATTAATTTTATGATGCATTTAATATTTTTAGGAGTGCAGTGAAAACAGTATGAAGCGGGTAAAACTGGAGTTTGATCAGGCCAAAGTTTAAGTGAACCAAAATTGTATTGAATAACTAGTTATGGCTTTGGTTATGTCTAAGAACTCTATGACACGTTAATTTTCATTAGCTCACTGTTTGTCTTTACAGGGTTTGAAGGAGTTCATTAATGAAGTAAACACCCTTGCATCTTTGCAACACCCAAATCTCTGTAAATTGCTGGGTTATCATGCACGTGATGGCTCAGAACCTAGAATGTTAATCTATGAGAGGCTTTTTCATGGAAGCTTGGATCGACTTCTATACGGAAGATCAGAAGGGCCCCTCATTGATTGGAACACTAGAATGAAAATTGCATTATGTGCTGCTCAAGGGCTTACTTTTTTGCATGAAGAAGGGCCATTTCAGGTACTCTGAAACTTATTGTCTTTTGTGATGGATAAGACTAAATGATATACATTGTTCCTCTTGTTTTCATGTTTTCTATGTTCTTTCTTGTATCAGTTATTCCAGCCTTTATATTTGTGTTTATTTGATTATTGAACTCGCCCAATTTTGATTTCAGGCAATGTACAACGAATTTTCAACTGCTAACATTCAGATTGACAAAGATTTTAGTGCCAAGCTTTCAGGATTTGGTTGTGTTGGTCATATTCCTGAGACTGATATATCTAATAGTTCAATTGTAAGTGTTTTCTTAAGGTTAAACTTACAAGGACAATCATTTCTAACCAGTTTTGCATGTATTTATTTGTTTCCTAATTGACCTTTATTTATTTTCTTGAACTCTTTTGAGTTTCTGCAAGTTGATTATATTTTCATCTTCTTGGTCTGTAAAGGCCGCAGCAAATCTTTCAGTTGAGACATTGGAGAGAGGATTGCTGACTCCTAAGAGCAATGTTTGGAGTTTTGGAATTATCCTTCTTGAACTACTCACTGGCCGGAAGAATCTTGATAGCCGTCATTCCAAGGACGAAAGGAACTTGGTTAAGTGGAGCCGGCCTTTCCTTGCCGATGATTGTCGACTTTCACTCATTATGGATTCTCAGCTGAAAGGCCGGTTCCCAGCCAAAGCAGCCCGGACAGTGGCTGACATCGCTCTAAGGTGTCTTCAAAAGGACCCATCGGAAAGACCTACCATGAGAACCATTGTTGAGCATCTGAAAACCATACAAGACATTAAATTCCTATGTCGGTATCCTCTGCAGGAGCCAGCGCCGGCGGTAATTGCCAGTAAACAGATGTCAAGATCACCAAGTCTCAATGGGATCATTACCCCTGCACCCAGGTTAAGCTTTTCACCGTCTCCACCATCAGGAGCCCGACTATCTGTTTCTCCTACAAGGCCACTTGCTCTGCCCTTGTCTCTTCCACCACGTGCTTGTTCCTCCACGCTCTCCTTGGAGGAGCTTGATCGGCAGGAAAGTAGGAGATCATCATCATCAACTGTTAGAAGGGCAAGTGTTGAAGGATTTTGAGTGTTTATAAGATGCATTTTTTCAATTTTTTTGTTGTTTTTTGTTTTTGTGATTCAACACATATATAGAAGATAAAAGATGTGCCTCCACCTTTCCTCCCCTCCAGATGATGAAATTGAGAGGATGGTCTTTTGTAGATAGAGAGTGTAAACCTGGTTTGACTGGCTTCAATTAGTTCTTCAATCCGGATGCCATTTATATAAGAAAGGAACTTACATATTCTTCCTCCTAATATTTATCAGAAATTACTTCTCCAAGTTGACAACTACACGAAGCTTCTGCGTCCCGGGATGTTCAAGTGTGTATTTGACGTCACCATTGTATTTGTACACATAACAGGACTTCGCTCTATGCATCCAAATTTAGTATCTCTTCAGATCAATGAGTTGGCAAACTTCGAATGTAACTAGTTAGTGATAATACTGCCAAGGGTTTATCCTTTTTTTTTGTTTTAAAAAAAAACCATCCAAAAATTATTAATTAGAAAGCTGTCTAATGTTCGGATGTAAATAAATTAAAGTCAAATCATTTTAAATTATGTCTTTGATATGTTCTATTACACATTACAAATATAAGTCATGTAGTTCACGGTGCAATGCTCTTAATATTAATACTTGTATTGTAATTTATACATGACTTGTGATAATTTTTGTTATAGGACAATATGAAATAGTATCTCTGTGTTTTGACTTAATCTTAAGTAGAAAGATATTTTACTATTTTCATCAACTAAACTTCTAAAGTTTGTTTTTTTTTTAATCAATTGTTACTTTTAACTCTACAAAATACATATTTGTCCATACTAAAATTTGTTTTCTTAATTTTAACACAAAAAGAATAAATAAAAAATAAACAAATTATACTCTTATAATAAATAAATTTTTACTTTTTATATTTTTATTTTTTAAAATTAAGAAAAAAAATTTAAGTAAGGGTAAATATGTATTTTTTGATATTAAAATTAACAGTTGATTAAAAAAACAAATTTTAAGGGTTTAGTTGATGAAAATGATAAACTTACTTTCTACCTGAGATTATATCAAAACACAAGAGTATTATTTGATATTATTCATTTTTGTTATATATCTGTTACAGTTCTAAACATGTAAAATTCATCTCTAGATGTCAAATTGATAGTAAAATATTATGCTAAATGATAATGACTATTTTAAAATTTTAATTATTTAGATTTTTTTCGTTTAATATTATGTCTAATAAAGATTCCCCTTAGAAACTGCTTATCAATTTAGGTAAAATTTATAAGTTAAAAACACAAGTTAATCTCATCTCACTTAATAGTTTGAGTTGGAATTCAATGAATGATAAGAATAGAATGCATTGTATCCCAATAACATTCGAGTTTCAATGGTTTATACATTTGGTAAATTAAAAAAAAAAAAAGGTGAACATCATCGTTTATGACGCCTTGTACACTGTAACTTCTTCACCATTTCTAGCATCCAAGGTATGTCTTGTAAATTTAAAATTCACGTATAAAATATATATACGATACACATGGTATGTTTACTTAAAACAAAACATAAAATCCTCTAACTACAGAATTATATTGCAGCTCACCGAAAATAAAACTTTTTTAACTTTTAATTATACAAGAAAGATACCCTAAAAAATAGAATTAAATAAATGAAGATCAACTCTATTGAGGATCATGTGGAATTTGATCTGGTCCTGGTCCACAATTATCTTCTCCCCCACTGTCTCGATCTAGAGTTGCAGAAGCCAAATCATTAACTCGTCCCTCACTCTCGGCGGCGGTTTGTGGTGGAGCTTGTGATGGTGAACTTGCTTGTTGTTCCGACATCAAGCTTGCAAGACCATTTTGCTTCAGATAATTCTCCAAAGGCAGGCTTGCTACTTGGAGAAGTCTCATCATACTTACTTGGTTCAACCCGGCTTGCATGTCTTCTCGCTCAGGTTGGCAATTCAAGTCGATCTGTCCCTTGCTAGCTTCAGCCAATTTGTTGGGAAGATTGTTGCTTTGGCTCTTGGATTCCAACTCATTTGCAGACCTTGCTTCATTCTCTGAAGGATCAAGATGTTGTGATGAAACATGCTTAGAGTTGCTGTCCACTTCCACCTCCTCTTTGGCAACCCATGTAGGCTGATTTCTCTGCGCAACCTCTGCTTCACGCTCAGATTGGCGCTTCTTTTTTCGCATCATGAGGGTTTTAAAACGGCGTTTAACCGTCATACACACATTACATGTGCAGGTCGGCTTGTGCTTGCCCTTTCCGCTTGGGGGTTGTATGCACACAATGCATGAACAGCCGGGACGGTGTCTTGGGTGCTTGGTTGTAGTTGCAACTGATGCAGTACCCGGCTCACCCGCAGTTTCTCCAATGATTGCAGCATTGGACAATGCGTCCAGACCAGAAGGCTCATGCTCCTGATTTGGTCTCTGACTTGCTGCTATTCTCCGTTTCTTGAAATCTGAGCAAAAACAGCCAGTAATTGTATCAAATATTTTCCAAAATTACAGAAAAAAAGTATACACTTGCTAAGATTATTCATAAATAATACATGCAAGAACTTCAGGTCACCCATTCTTATGTATACAAAAGTAAAGGTGCCATTCAGTAGCTTTAGACTAAATGGAGCAGTCTATGCCACAAAGTTACTTTCGTAATCGTCTTAAAATCAGACGCACAGGGATCATACCTTTGTTTAGTCTGAGGAGATTTTCCAGTTCGCTGGGGTTCAGTTCTTCTGGTGCTGAACAAGAACACCTGAGAGAAAATGGTAAACATGAAGGGATTTCCTCGAGAACTCATTTTCTCATGAAAAGAAATTGCGAAAAAAGAAAAATTAATAATAATATTGCTTACCTATTCTGATCCCAAGCATTATCCATACATGTCCATTTGGGTGGTAGAAGAATATCAACTGGCAACCTTCGCCATTTAGAGCAACCATCACACTGAGCCCATTGCTCTTGTCCCCTGAAGATCAAGCTTAGTAATCAAGATTAGGAAAATTTATTCAACCAGGGCATTGGGGAAGAGATATAAATCCTTTCAAACACAAATTACAGAAACAAATAGGATATGGAGAAAAGTGGACCTTCCTAATAGGGGAAATTGGAAACATGATAGATCGGCATAATTGGAGGAAGGTCATTAAGTTTCCAAGACAGTTCACTAATATTTCTCAAATGAAAACATTGATCTCTAGCACATTCAACAACTAAAACTTCCACATTTATAAATCACCATAAAAATTTCTATAGAATGCCATCAATTTCAGAAACAATCTCTAGAAAATTTAAGGTTTACCATGTGCTAAAGAATTCCAGTATCTATACGTCTAGATGACTTTCTTTTGCATATTGACTTATAAATTTCATGTTGGATTACGTTTCCATACCACATGTAAAAACAAATAACTAATTAGTTATGGAATCCTCACCCAGTTGAACGGACTACAAAAATGCTCCTCTTCCCAAAAACTGGAGGATCCTGTATGACAAAAATGTATAATAAAAGAAAATAAATATTCAAAATTCAGAAATAAAAGATCAATCACAAGTCATCCTTGAACAACAGGGTGAAACTCATAATTTGAAACTTGTAGGAATAGGGAGGGAGGGGAAGGCAAAATTTTGGAAATTCGTGAAATATGTATTCCAGGTAACAGATAACTGTATTGGACATAGAAGGTCCCACACAACCAATTTGATTATTGATTGACATTTTGTTGTCCTTGCCAAAGCAACAAAGACAGGCTTTGGACCATAAAAGAGATTGAGAACAAGGTGCATAGCAAGAAGTGACCAATAAAATGTTAATATTCATAAGTTCTTCAGTGTGCATTTATTACTTGGTTTTCTAATAATATCATTTTTTGTAACTTCTGCTAAAATGACCCATGGTAGCATGACATACGTATTAGAAATTCATAGATACATGCTCGCATTTTTTCAGCAACTACATACTCAAATAGAAAAGTATAATCAATTAAAATGTGTCTATATTAAGATGCTATTTACGTCCTGTGGCTGGCGTATACATATTTCTGCAAAGGTAGAATAACTTGCTAATATGACTAATAACATGCCTTTGTTTAGTGTAGAAAAATCTTGATTTATCCTACAATACATCATTTTCGATCTTCTGTACGTCTGGAAAGATTACGCGGCACTATAGGTCACATTCACAAAGGTTCTCTGAGAAGTGATCTCAGTACCAAATTTCATTAAGCAATCTCTCTAGAAGCAAAACCATGCGACAATAACTTGAGAGTCTTAATATTGCACCAGAAAATGGCCTTGCTTATTTAAATATGCTTTATTCAGAGCAACATCAGAAGATAATTTGTGATCAGAGTAGAACAAACAATTGATTAATTAGTGATCACAAGTCAAGTACTTATCTGAAAAAGGAAAATTAAATGCATCAAGAGAATGATGCAAGAGGGTAACAAACATCAAAAAAATTGAAAACATTAGCAGAATAACTTACTTCATATTCCTCAAAAACATGGTCCTCAATCGTGATAATGCTTGGCAAGACACATGGGGGTGGGCGGAGCATATCCTGTGCCTCTTCCCAAGTAAGTTTGAGCTCCAGAGCATCCAGTCTATCAATGAGCAACCTCTTACTTTTTGACCCGATATTTCGAGATCTTTTTCTTTCTGGAACCAGCATTGATGGCGGCAGTAGGCATTCCCTTGTCTTGTCTTCATACTTCTCAGATTTAAGCCAGCTAATATCACCAGGAGTGGAGTTCAAATGTTTGGACAGCGCATTGAGGTGGGGATCAGTGCTTCCCTTTAGTGACTGAAGAACGCCAGAGTAACCACTTATTATAGATAGGTTCTCAAAAACACCCGAAAAGAAACTTTCACTTGAATGACCGCCATTAGCAATGGCAGATGGTTGAGTATCCTGTTTATTAGATGATTTTGTATTAACATTATATAATCAAGTTTTTTTTACTACAACGACTGATTCTAAATTGTACCTGCATTGCAACAGAGTTTGATGCTTTACGAAACCCCATAATAAGCTTTCCGTCGGGATCCATACGGCTAAAGGTCACTGCAGCAAAAAGTATACTTAAAGATAAATAATAATAAAACCAGATTAAAAGTAATATCATACTAGCTATAAATAACAATAACAATAACAAAAACTATAAGAGAATAGTAGCTGGGCATGTTCATAGTGAGAAAGTAGTTGGAGAAATAATACAGTTTTAGTTGGAAGTAACAAATATCAAGAATATGACTTTACTTCATTATCAGGAAAATTAAACAATACCGGTATCTCCAGCTTGCAACTGCATGGACTGTATGCAAGGAGTCACACCCTCTAAAACATACATCCTGCTGTTATTATTAGGCCAAAATCTGAACTGAAACACCCATTCCTTTCCCTTCACATCTTGAATCCTTAGAGGAAGGCCCTCTGGTTGAGAGATAGGAGGAAAATATGCCTGCATAGTTGTTCACTTTTAACTAATATACAGCAAGATCCATCATTAAGAAAAGATTAGAAATCCGTTAAGCAGCTGGAATTTAGTAAAATAAGAACTTACTTCAGCACATGCTTTAGGGAGAACCAAACGACCAATGCGACCAGCATCACTTGCACTCAGAACCTTTTCAAACAGTGGAACAATGGTGGAATTTGAACTTTAAGAGGGCACTGTCAAGGATGTGACCGTCTGAGATAGTGGATAACTACAAAGAAAACAGAACTTTTGCAATGGAGCACTCATATATTTGTTCCTAAAGAGTAACTGTAAAAAGGATACTCTCCAGATATTTGCTGTAATTCCTGGTCTGTAATCCTCGGCCAATAGCGAGGGAGCAACTGATTCCGGCCTCGCCCTTCAGCAGGTGGCCTAGCAACACGAATTTGGGATATACTCATGTTTGCTTCTGAAGCCGGGGCAAGGGCTAACTTTGGAGGTTTTGGCAAAAGATTGCGCGACCTGTTTCCTTGTTGCATGAAGGAGGATGTCCTGTTATGCTCCTTTTCATCCACTCCAGAAAAAGGATTTGAGTTTCCTCCAGGAGAACCCAGGGTAATGCTTAAGTTTGTCTGTGCCAGTGATTCATAGATATCTTTTGTCCCTATACTTGCTTTAGAAATCTCTGGCTTGGCTGCTTCCTCTTGTTTCATTTTCCCAAAAGACTCACCCGGCTCATCATTCTGAAACTGAAGCAAGTTTCTCAGCCCCACGCCCTCTGAACTACTGCCCAACTGCATGTGCTTCATTTTGTCTACACTACCACCCAATTGGTTGTCCACAGACATGGATTGTAAATCTCCAGCATTATCAGATTTCAATGTGCCAAATCCGTTAGGTTTCTCATCACCAACCATCTGTGTTCACACATTTTAGAAAAAAAGAAAAAAAAAAATTCGAAACAGACTTTTACAAATATAAGAAATAAAAAATCATTTGAAAAGTGCCTCGCCACCCCTTTTGATTCCCTGTCATCCCCGCAAACCAGAGATCCATATAGATGACAATTGCCCATATATGTTCCCAAGAAGGAAAACGTAGCGACAGGAATTGGAACCAAAAGATATACCATTTCTTATTTTAAATTGTAAATATGAAGATGTGTAATTCATTCATGGACATGGCCTTTGAAGACTATTTTGATGGAAAAGATAGCATGAAAAACTGAATATCATATCCAGAAACCCTTATATTAAATGCTATATGAATGTGAGTAAGTCTCTAGAGATGGTTGAAGTAAATTTATCTTACAGAGTCGAGTCCTGATTTTTTTGCACAAGTTAAACAGCTTACACCCCCGCTATCAAGAAGCTCAATCAATGACCTAGAAGCAATGCATCCACAATGGAGAGGCTGCCAATGGCAAACCAATTGGATCACACATCGTAGCAACAGCATATGACAAGATAGAAAGGTAAGGAAAGATGCATGTAAGTTTTTTCTTACCTTGCTACAAGAAGTACACTCTCTCCAACCCGAGTCCTTGGAGTGGAACACATCACAGAACACTGTCTGCTCAAATGTGGACCTACAATGTTTACAATCAAACACGCACAAAATTAAATTGCTTAGCCACCTTCGACATAAGCTGGTTTCACTTGATTTATTTTAAATGACGAAGTTGATGAAAAGTAATAAAGTGATAATTTCGGGCATATGTAAGGTAATTCAATTTATGAGAGAAAAATCTTTAACAAGGTAATTATTCCAGTTCATTCAAAATTATTGATAGAAATATATGCACAGCCGACGTGAAATATAATATCCTTCACGATGTTAAACAACAATCGGAAACAAAATGGCTAAGTGAAACATCATTCAAAAGAATAAAAATCGACCATGAAACTAAGCATAATGAAGCAACTGTCGGTCCGTACAATTCCAAGTTTGTTATTACAAAATTACTGAACAGATAAAGTAAAAAATGGAGAAAGAAATGCAAATTACCCGCACTTATCACAGAGAGTAGCGAATCCGCCAGATCGCAGAGCCCATCCTCTTCTCCACTCGATCGACGTGGACGCTCCGCACAGCTCATTCATGCAAGTCTTCGACTCCATATTGTTTCGGAGTTCAATCTGCAAATTTCACCAATATCAAATTGAATCATGCAAAATAAATCCCTAACGATCCCTCTTTCCAACAAATTTACAATACACCAAAAAATAGCACAAAATTGGTCAACAAAATCAGCAGCTTCAGTCACACAAATGATAAAGCCAAGAGCTAGATAAGTAACGAACCTCGTGTCCACTACCTTTAAACGACGCCGTAGTTACTTCACTTTTCTTCCATGAACGTTACGCTGAAGCTCCATAGTGATTCGTCATGTCCCCGTCGTCTTCTCAGCCTGTCGGTTTCAACTGAAATCGTTGACAATCAATTAAGCTGAAGAGCAAGCAAGTTGTCGAATCCTGGAGAGTCGAGAGTTGAATCGGCGATGAAAGAGAAGAAAAATATGTGCATGCAAAAGTAACAGAAACAAGAGAGATAGAGTTTGTTTGGTACAATTCAAAAATGCATGCACGATGATGCTTCAAGACTCGGCGAACTCCCTCATTCTCTTTTGGTGTTTTCCCACTCACATCTTGCGTTTTTTTCAGTTTTTAAATAAAAAATTTCGAATTAAAAAATCGCATTTACTAAAATCCTTTCCGCACTCGCTTCTAAACGTGTACCATACATGCTCTCGTTAGATTACATGGTCAAGCTCAGGATTAGCGAGTGGCTTGCTTTCGAAGGCGGTAGCGAGTGAAAGAAGCTGAGGTATAAAATTCCGAACAGTATAAAATACGGCGTGTGGACAGCACCGTAAAGTGCGCCACTAGGTATCGTCTAGGTGGCTTTTATAGATATGCAACAGCATCTGCATTTCGCATGCAACAAGGATTAGCAGGCAAAATTACCGAAACGGCCCTGCATTTTGACCTTAAGTCCGTCCGACGGAGTTTACTTCCACGTGTCTAGTTGTATTCGTATTTATACTGTGGAATAATATTATTTAATTTGATTGTGGGCTGTAGTATTTATGACGTCATAGATTAGGTGATGATGTTAGGTGTCGTGAAACTGCAATACCTACTGCTCTGAAAGGGAAATGCTAACACACGCGCCAGAGGAGTGAGAGCAGTCACACGTGGATGGAATGCACTATCAATGATGATTGATTATTACTCACGGAGTTAGTGACGGCCATGATGGTTACGATTGCAGAACAGTTTGTCAAATGCACGTTATCTATCTGCAACCTCTACTCTCCTCTCTCTGTATTTTTTTATAAAATTATTTACGGAAAAATTGCTAAATAAATAAATAAGATCGATATGAATTATTTAATACAATAAAACCCTATCTAAAAAAAAAATTGATTCATTAATTATTTTCAATTATTTTTTAATAATAGAATTTATTGCTTGATTTCTATTTTTTTATGCATTTTCTTTATTATATGGTAATCATTAAAACAAATTAGTAGAGATGAATTTGACTTCTTTAATAATTTTAATAAATGATTATGCTCTCCGTGTATCATGACTTTTACGATTTATGATACTTCAAATATTTAATTATATACATTATTAGAGTGATGTCATGATGATTGTTTCACTTTTCTTTATATATAATAAATTTAAGATCTAGGAAGATTAGTAATGAAAATTGAAATATAAAATTTAGCAAAAATCCTAAACAGTCACAGCAATAGACTCAAGTGTTTGTGGCCATTCTAAGGGGCTTCAGTGGCCGAAGACCAAGGGACGACTCCTATCTGTAAATCGTCCTAGGTAGATTGGCGTTGACTAGGATATGTAAGCCAAATAGGAGCTGCTAACACTTCATGAATCCGAATCTGACTTGAGTACCAAAACTCTTTGTGTGCGTGTGTTTTTTTTTTTAAATTCTAAACAAATTATGTATATTATTTTAAGATTCATTTATGCTAGAAACTAAAAACAATAAAAATAATTTAGTAAATTTTTTGTATATCGTGTTACATATTAATATAAGAAATATATTATATTATATTATATTAATAAAAATAAAACACCGAGGCTAAATTTAACGGGGAATTAACTCTGGCCCCCCAAATAGATTTTCAAAAAACACTTACCACCAAACTTTATCTAAACTAACATTAAACCCCCAAAGTCTTAACAGCCGTTAACTGGAAATAACGTGAAAAGATCAAAAGACAAAAACACACTTTTCACCTTCTCTCTCGTCTCTTTCTTCGTTATCTTTACGTTTCTTCTTTTCCTTCTCACCACCATGCTCTTATCACTCTCCTCTCTTCTTCTCTCTTCTTTTCACCTTCT
>JANKKB010003229.1:5244-15276 GCA_026225775.1 Bursera palmeri
ATTTTGATGCTTTGAATGGCCCACTTGGTTGTAGTATCATTAATAGACTTTGAACCAATTGTAAGGGCCTTGTTTAGCCCATTTAAATTGTCTTGATGACTTGTAAGCTTAGGTAGTATTGTTTTGTCTAGTTGGCCGCCGCATCACTTGTGATTGTATTAAGTATGTTTTTGAACATTAGCTAATGATGATTATAGAATACATTTGTGAGAGTTTTCTCTCTTTGATATTGTGATCTTTATCCAAACTTTGTTGTTTTGGNTGGTGATCAAAATCGAAGCGGGTGGAATCATTCCTTTAAGCTCGGTATTTTATCTTTGTTTCTTGTTATTCCTTTCCTTTGTTTTGTGTAGTTGTTGTGGAGCATAACCGAATCTGTCAAGGGGTGATTCCTAGTATATTTTCGGGTGATTAAAGGTATTTGATGTTGATATTGTTGTTGTTTATGTTGGAGAACTCTAGTGGAGCATTTTGAGCTTAATTCTCTACTTCGGCCGAATTTTCTTGTTCATTGTTGTAGGCTATTTTCTTACAATTTTGCGATGGAAACATGTTGAAATAGATCAACCTGTCAAGGTACTATTTATCGTCGGATACTGTTTACAGTAACTGTTTATAGCCGGTTAATGTTCATTATCAGATATTGTTCACAATAGGATATTATTCACTGTTAGATACTATTCACGAAATCCTGTTTTATGTTGGTACTATTTGTCATCGGTGTTGTTCATAGTTACTGTTCATCACCACACACTACTCACGACGGGAATACTGTTCATTGCTAAGAAAATCCTATCTTTTTCTGACGATCTTCACTGTTTTTTCGATGACAATCAAATTGCTCCTCTCCAGTGTCAAATTTCCACTGTGACACCACTAGTCTAATCCTCTCTCTCTCGTCGGCGAAACCTCCACTCACTTGTCTCCAATCTCCGTCGCTCTTTTTCCGTCAATAATTTCCAGCGAAGTTCAGACCGCCCCTTTTTTATGTCAGATACTCATCGCAACACCACCGGTCTGTTCGTCTCCCTCTCGCCAGCAAAACCCAAGAAGCTTGACCCGATTCGCCACCGCATATGCACCCACACGCTATTCATTTTTTCAGTAAATCTCGTCACTGATCTCCTTCTTCGACTCGCGTCTCATCTCACCGTCGACACTAGTGTGCTTAGATGGGACCGGTGATCAAAACCCACTAATTTTTGTCACCATCCAACGTTCGACGTATTGATTCTAGTGACGTCCGAAGTCTGACATATTATTCTATATGAAAAAAGATATCCTTGCCTTTTTTCATCATGTTTTTCACCAAATTTTCTTTTCAAGTTCGATTTTGTGAGTCTCTGAGTTCATTCGACATTGTTCATCGCTCGATCATTGCTCATGGCATTGTTTAGTACGGATGATTGGTGTAGGACATGAGTCACAAGGCCTCTATCATCTCAACCTACCTTCCACTCCTACCGCATGCACTACCTCTGAATCTCTAGTCTTCATTTATAATCATTTAGGTCATCTAAGTTTGTTGAAACTTCAAAAAATGGTTCCTAATTTATTTACTTACTAAATCTACAGGTATTAGCTTTATTTATAGTAAGCTTGATATATATAATTTACGTGCTCTAGCTTGAAAGGGAGTGTTAAGTTGTAACTTAGGATGATAGATTATTAATATTAAGTTGTGTAGATTAGGAAAGAAGAGATTGGAAAAGTAGTTATTGTATTTTACTGTATTTCCTATTTAGACTAGATATATCAGTATATAAGGATATACAAATCATGAGAAAGATACGAAAATTATTTATCTAATTTCAAAATATAGATTTTAGAAAATTGAATCCAATCCAATTAAGTAATTGTAAATAATCAAAATTGGATTAGTTTTGATTGGATGGATAGTTTTGATTGGATTGTATTGGACTTTCAATATCCCTAATTCATACCTACGACCCCTGAGACAACCCTAACTGTGCGCTTGCAGCTTCATCCGATTGAAAATTACTTCATAAGTATTTTAAAAATTAAATTTTAACCCAAAAAAAGTACTGTAATAAAAGAAAATTTTGGGCGAAAATAGTCGCACCATTTATCTAATTTTACTTGAATTATTATCAACCGTTGGATCTACATTTTTACCATTCTTTTAGTTGATTAATATCGACGGTTATATCTGCATTCAGCATGCAACGGACTGCCTCAGATCAAGTCCATGTACATTACGCCACGTGGATGATGGTAAGATTCATTAAAAGACACGCGGTGTAGAGAACCACACCAGAACTTAGTCTCTGGGAGAAAGAGCAAGCAAAGCCAAAGCCAGTAAGCCAAGACCAGTCCAAGACTCGAAACAAAGACTCATTATTTATTATTATTATTTTTTTGTGGTTTTTCTTTCCTCTCCTTTTGTACTTGGTCTTCTCGCTCTTCCTTCTGCTTTCTTCTCGACTCGATCTCTTTCGTTCGCTCGTATCCGATCGGAATCAAAATCTCTAGTTCAAACGCTCTTCATCGAGGTACGTTTTTTCCGATTTCGTCTAATCTCTCGAAATTGTTAATTCGTTGACCTCTTAGTGCTTTAAACGACTTTTCGTTTCTAATATGTGAAGTTGGTGAGAATTTGGTGTAGATTTTAGGTTAGGTTGTGTTCTGGACTGATTTTGAGCCATTTTTGGATTTTAGGGATTTTGTATTTTTTAGGGTTTCTTGTCTTTTGATTTTCGACTCTCTTGGTTGGCTTTCATTTTTCTTCTCGTTTTGGAAATTTAATGAATTTAGGGTTTTTTGAGGGTTTATTTGTGGTTTTAGATTATTATTTTTTTCCTCTTAGATTCTTTGGGTTTGGAAATTTTTTTCGAATTTTTTAGGGTTACTTTGTAGTTTAAGGGGAAGTTCTTAATTTTTCTTTTGGTAGCTTTTTTTTTCCCTTTAAAGTAATTTGAAGAGCCTTTTGTTGTGTTACGCTTACTTTATTTATCGATTTGATTTTGTAATATATTCATGGGATATTATTGGTGCTTTTTTGTTTCTACATTCTCAATATATCTGGACTTTAGTTGTGTTTGGGCTCCAAAATATTATTATTATTATTTTGTTATTTTCAGCTAATTAAGTGGTTTTGTTTTGTGAATATATATATATATATATAAATATATATAAATAGTGAAAGTCCAAGGGAAGTAACAGAATGGAAAGTCAATTTAAAGATTTAAGCTTTATTTCTTTATTTTTTAATTTTTTTCCCCTTGAAACTGAAATGGAAGATTTACAAAAGTGGATAGGAAGTTTACGAGAGCCAGCTTTACGTGTAATTACCTATCAATAATGAGGTAACCATGGTTTTTCAGGTGAATGGTTGACTTGAGCTTGGAAATCTGATGCTGAAGAAATAAGTAGACTAGAAGATTTTGTCTTGCTAGAAAATGATGGAAGGTGGTTCAAAATTCCCTGGAATAATAGGGGTAAACAACCATGTTAACAACTATGATGATTTGTCCCAAGGATTTTACCATAAACTTGGTGAGGGAACTAATATGTCAATTGACAGTTTTAGTAGCTTGCAAACAAGCACTGGTGGAGGGTCTGTTGCAATGTCTATAGATAACAGCAGTGTTGGATCAAATGATTCTCATACTCATATTTTAAACCACCAAGGATTACGGCGGCGTGCAAGTGACAACCACACTTTTGGACATAGTGTTAATCGTCGAGGAAGAGTCACACATGCTTTGAGTGATGATGCCTTGGCTCGAGCTCTTATGGATAGCAACTCTCCCACAGAGGGGCTTGAAAATTTTGATGAGTGGACAATTGATTTAAGGAAGCTTAATATGGGGGCACCTTTTGCACAAGGTGCTTTTGGGAAACTCTATAGAGGTACCTACAATGGTGAGGAGGTTGCAATTAAGATCCTGGAGAGGCCGGAAAATAATCCAGAGAAAGCTCAGTTGATAGAGCAACAATTTCAACAAGAAGTTATAATGTTGGCCACTCTAAAACATCCAAACATAGTGCGGTTTATCGGTGCATGCCGTAAGCCAATGGTGTGGTGCATTGTTACTGAGTATGCAAAGGGCGGTTCGGTGCGGCAGTTTTTGGCAAAACGGCACAACCGGTCTGTACCACTAAAGTTGGCTGTGAAGCAAGCCTTAGATGTAGCAAGAGGAATGGCTTATGTTCATGAGCTTGGGTTGATTCATAGGGATTTGAAGTCCGATAACCTGTTGATTTTTTCTGACAAATCAATCAAAATTGCTGATTTTGGAGTTGCTCGGATTGAGGTGCAGACTGAGGGGATGACACCAGAAACTGGTACATACCGCTGGATGGCTCCGTAAGAATCATTCAACTCATAAGCTGCCATTATTTCTTCTTTCTTTCCATCTACTTCCTAATCTCCTTTTGACTTTTATGGATGTTATGGCAATATTATTTGGTTCTCATGTGAGTTGTCTTTGAATTTAATTTGTTGTCTTTGCGTGTCTGCTGTTAGATTTGGATTAGGAACTTCTTCTTTGAAATCTTCTTGGTAATGTTTTTGAATAAGTTCTTAAAAGAAAAAAAGGGATTTAGTGTGACTCATAAAATATCTCATGTTTTCTGGAAACTTATGTAATTTGATGATGTCTGCCGTACTTGAGTTTGTTAACATATATGTTCTCCGGCATTTCAGGCCATTGACTACACTTAATTGTTGATTTCTTGCACTATTTCTGTGGTGTGACAGGGCAATGTTAGATGAAGTTTGCCCTCTCTGCTTTATATATATTGGAGCATTCTAATTAAGAGGGGCATAGGAACTCCTTGTGCTGTTTACTTTTAGATCGCCTGAGCTTGGAGATGTGTTAATGTGCCAAGTTTAAGAGACTCAGAAAATTTTTCTTTTATTTATTCACTTCAGATTCTTGATTAGATGATCCCTTTTATTTTGTACATTTGTGTTTGTATCCTTTTGGCAGCCTGTATAACAAAAATTAAATTCATTACTATTAACCAAATTTCTTGCTTGTGTAGCTATAGTTTCCCTATCAGGTCCAAACTCTTGACGTGGGTGGTATAACTTGGGTTAACTGGGCCCTCTCAGTTCAATATAGTAGGTTACATATGTATGAGGATGCAGTGAGGAACTAGTTCTCATTTTTATTTTATCCCTTGTTTCGCTTTCGTTTTTTTGGTATGGTTGTGCAAGAGAAATGACTGGTCCGACGTACTTGGTTTAATTCTGTCTGGGTTTTAGGTAATTTAGTTGAGTTATGGTTTTGATTTGGTAAAAACCAAGTGTATCACGTTCAGTTTTGTTTATGTGTAAACTGAAAAATCTGAAACAAAACTAACAATTATGGACCACAAAAAACGATAACATATGCATATAGACATTATATTATTCTATAATGTTTATACACTACATAATAGATTCTTATGAAATGTTAAATTAATTACTTTTTTTGTACTGGCACAAATAAAGTGAATGTTTTTGCTGTTAGGTTTTCTTTATTAACTCATTATGTTCAATTGTTATTTCAAAAGCTTTACGAAACCAACCCCTGCACTGGTCCATCTTTAATCTTGAATGAGTTTGCATATTGGTATTTTCCCACATCAAGGCTGATTTGAATTTAGACTTACATGATAAGTTGGTTGATCCATGATGATTAAATGATGATATATTTACAGATCTTGTCTTTCTCCCAGTAATGTTGCTTTTTGAGTCTGCTTCTTCTGCCCTGCTGCTCTTAATAGAATTTGCATGTCTTATTTATTCCACAAAGGTATTCTGTATCTTTGGGGGATAATGAACATATATTAAAACTTAAGTCGAGTTCAGTGCTAGAAAGTTAACAATAATAATACCAATATAAAAATATTATTATTGATATTAATCTTAAATAAAAAAGAAAAGAATGAATTACACCTAAAATACGACAAATAAATTTAGGTCTCCCTTTTGGGAATCTACTCTGGATTTTGAGGGGTTAAATGGGATTTCTGTAGAATTAGTATCTGAATTTTAGCTAATTTCAAAAGTTTCCAAACATTGTGAAGTCTTTTCATGCTTTGCATTCAGATCAAATATCAAATTTAAGATTTGAGCTAGAGATGCCAATAAAAGTAACTCTCTTAAACGGATTAGAGAGTATGTAGTGGAGAGATTGCAAAAAATGGAAATTCATGGTTTTTCTTGCTAGATTTGTGAGACGGATCTCATATTTAGTCAAGCATTTATGTCAGTGTATCATAATTCTAACTTGACTTGAGCATGGGTGAACTCTTAGTTCATAGTTGTCAGATGGAAAGAGTACTTGAAAGTGCTTGGTCCTTGGTTTGACCACATCACTAGGTGCCAAAGTATGGTTGGCTTAATGAAGAGGGACTTTCAACTCTGTAAAATGTTAGATTTTGTAAATGATTGGGTCTATCAATAGAAATTAACTTAGTTGTTAAAATCTCTAGTAGTTTTTATGTGCAAGATTTTATTTTGTTTAAGAAAGGGATTATAGGGGAGCATGATTAAACTAAGAAATTATCATGATGTCACAGGACCATATTTTGACGTGCATTGGAGAGGTATATCTTGATCAAATTCTGCTTTACTTACAGTCTGTTTTGTTCATAAGATGTAAGAGTATTGTGGCGAAGAATATGGTAGATATGTATTCTCTTTTTCTTATTTCTCTTACGCATTACTTTCTCATAATTCTGTTGATGTATTTCCTTAAAGGAAGGTAAAGTAATATTGGCAAACATGCCCCTATATAATTGATGGGCCCATTTATGGGGTAAGTAATTTTCATATGGAAAAATTCCTAGTTTGTTGGGTTCCTCGTCACATGTACCTTTTACCTCAACTGAGGGTCTTCTTCCCAGGTTCCAAAGGTTAGATTCTTAGTGTAGTTGCCTCGCCTTGGGCTTTTAAGCTGTCTTTCCAATGCTTCCCCTTGAATACTTACTTGAGTGTCAGGCTTGCCTTTTGACTCTCCTTGGCATGCTAGTTATATATTTTCAAAAGTAAATTTTTTTCCTTTTATGAAAATATTAGATATTCCGTCACTGCAATATAGATTGGTAAAATCTGTGTTAGTGAAGTCTGTGTTATCTTTTACTTAGGCTTAGTGGTAAAAAGCCTTTGCTCCTATCATTGAGGTCAAGGGTTCTATTTCCTTTGTGGTCACCAACTTGGGATATATATATCCCACTTGTGTGACGTCTATGAAGCTTGTATGTTGTGGATGTTGTTAAGGACATATTGCTTGGTTTAGAACTCTGTGAACATGGGGAACGTTGAGAGATTCTAGGTTTTTCCAAAAAAAATTATAGAATAAAAAATTCTTAGTTTATCCAAAAAGCTTCCTGACATTTAACATATTTCTATTTTTTTTATTTTTTATTTTTTTATTTTTTTAACAAAGCGATCATATTTGAAGAGCATATCAAGTAGGTCAAGTTGTGTGCAGAACAAGAAGGACAATATGTCGTCCAATAGGAATCTGTAAACTATATAAAAAGTGTAACATATTTCTCACATGTATTTGGAAATATATGAAACACTTGTACAGTGTTAAGAATCTGTTTCAAATTTCTGATATTAAAGGTGTCCAAAATGTGTTGGGAGTATACAAAGATATAGGTAGTTGACATTGATGAGGTTTTGATTGCATGGTAAATTGAAAATGCCCCATGCTTGGTTTCAAGCGTACCAAAAGAAGTTGAATAAAAAAATTAAAAAAAAAAAGTTGCAAATAGCTAGATGATCAATCAAAGTCAACTCACCTCATTGACCGGGAGATTATATCCATGTTTCAACTACTTTTTCTTTTGGTAATTTTAGCCACGTGGTGTTACATTTGTGAATTTGATGGCTGGTATCTCTCCATATGGTACTGTCTATGTTAAGCTTTTTACAAAATACTCTTATGTGGGAATATTTGTTAATACTGATTTTGGAGATGATTCTCCAATTGAATATTCAATGCAACTGACATTGTGCTTATGTTTAAGGGAATTTTCCTTGACTCACCTGAAGATTTTAAATTTTCAATTGGAGAAATAAAGTCATATGTAGTTTGATATTGTGAATTTCGAAATAAGCTCTTATACAGTTGTGTTCCCTCTATAAATCCTTGGCAGTTGATGTGTTATATTCTAGTAGTATATCTGACCAAAATTATACCAAAAAATTGACTAATTCATGATCTTTACAGTTATGCTGATAACATTAATTTACTTGCTTTTAACTGAAAAAAGTACTAAATTTTTGGGTTGGAATATTTTTCTGTGTTATAATAAATAGTTTGATTTCAAAAACCTCATTTTGAGTAAAAAATGACCAGTAAATATTGCAAGCTTGTATTTGCCAGATCTAGTAGTAAGGTCAATTAGCAGAAATATTACCATCATGATCTTTTCTTATGTGATACGTATGGCATCATAATAAATTGTCCACCTGTTTTATTCTCATATTTGCTTGACAATTTTTTTAGCTGAAAACGAGTTATGCGTTGTTTCTATAATAACTGGATTATGTGCTTTTTTCATTATTTTTTTAATATCTTTGAAATCAATTTTCCATGCGGTCTACTTGAGTACAATAATTGTTCTGTTTCTGCAGGGAAATGATCCAGCACAGGCCTTACACTCAGAAAGTAGATGTGTATAGCTTTGGGATTGTACTTTGGGAACTTGTCACTGGGTTGCTACCCTTTCAAAACATGACAGCAGTGCAAGCAGCATTTGCAGTTGTCAACAAGGGTGCACGCCCAATCATTCCCAATGACTGTTTACCGGTTCTTGGTGAGATTATGACCCGGTGCTGGGATGCTAACCCTGATGTCCGGCCAGCATTTGCAGAAGTTGTTAGAATGCTTGAGAATGCGGAGACTGAGATCATGACAACAGTCCGCAAGGCTCGTTTCCGGTGTTGTATCACACAACCAATGACAACCGACTGATCTTCTGGAAAAATGTAAATGAAAAAAGTGATAAGAACAGAACAGAGGGAGAGAAGTGAAAGAAAAAGGAGCAAGAGGCAGGAAAAGATGATATTATCTTAGCCTTTGTGTATTTATCAGGTTTAATTTTCTTTCTTAAGATAGAAAAATGGACAAGTAAGTTATGATAAGAGGTTTCAAATCATGGTTTCAGCCCCTCATCAGGGGTTGTTTTCATTTAATGGGATATCTGTTGCCAGAAAAAAAATGGTTTGTTCATGAGAATATTTGATGTGTATGTATACCGGTCCATTAAGTTTTTTTAGTTTCACCTTTACCTGCCTTGTTTTAGATTTCTTTGCCAAGTTTTTGAGCTGCCCCAGATTCAGATTATTGTCTAATTGTCAGATAAAACCTTGCGCTGCGTTAGTAATAAGTTGCCATTTATTTCGTTTTATAAACTTTGAAAACGGTTGTTTTGAGTATCAAAGTTCACAGGTGACACCTGACCTGAGGCCATAAAATGCCAAAAGGGTATCTGGTGGGGTTCCATTTTTTGTTATCTTAAAATGAAGTATGTATATGTTGTGAGGATGATTTTCCTGTTTGGATTTTTTCTTTTTTTCTTTTTACTGTAATTAAATGACATTAGATAGGTAAATTCATGTGGGAAATTGTCTTTATTATCAAGACAAATAAAAAATTCACAGGTATTTTGCATTTTGATTGATGTAGATTCAAAATTAGAAATGAAATAAATTGGTTTGAAAAGGGGACATTAACCTCAGCCTCCCAACAAATGCGTTGATTAAGTCAATGTAAGGGCCTTTATGATTTGAGCTTTAGAATTAGAATCGGAGTCGGAATGGGATGAAATTGGAATTAGAATAGGTTGAAATCAGAATCGGAATGGTTATTTATTTTTTTTTGTTTAGTTCAGTATAAAATTGGAATCTGATTCTTATGGACATTGTTTGGATTATAAAAGTCCGAAATCGGAATTAATATCAAATTTTTAAATTACTTTTTTAAAAAAATATATAAAATAAATAATAATAATAAATATATATCATTGTTATCATAAAATATGAATTTTCATCTTTCTTGCATT
>JANKKB010003230.1:0-23539 GCA_026225775.1 Bursera palmeri
CTTGAATACAATCATCAGTATGTTATTTTGGATGGAAAGTGTGAATATATTCTCCAGTACTTACTATGATTGATTTTTGTTATCTGGGTGACAAACCGTGCTCTTGTTTAAATGCTGCAGGTTGAGGGGCAAACTGAGGAAGTTATTTTTGACCATTTGCATGCAACTGCATTCCAGTACACTCCTTTGGGTAGAACTATCCTCGGACCTGCTCAGAACATCAAGACAATCACCAAAGAGCATCTTCAGAACTATATTCAAACACACTACACTGCTCCTAGGATGGTACTTAGACAACTGATAAGGTTTTCTTATATTTATTAGTATACTGAGGTCGGCAGAACTAATGAGCATGTTATATTCCATAAATTTTGATCTTTGTTTCAGGTGATTGCTGCCTCTGGAGCTGTTAAGCACGAGGAAGTTGTGGAACAAGTGAAGAAATTGTTCACCAAGTTATCATCTGATCCAACTACAGCTTCTCAATTAGTTGCAAAAGAACCAGCAATATTTACTGGTTCTGAGGTGGGGAGATATAACTTGAATACTTTGTGATCTCAAATCTATACAGAAATGTTTCATCAATAACATACTCTTGAATATTGGTGTATGAAATCAGGTTAGAATAATTGATGATGATATTCCTCTAGCACAATTTGCGGTTGCTTTTGCTGGAGCATCTTGGACAGATCCAGATTCCATTGCCCTGATGGTTATGCAGGCTATGTTGGGTTCATGGAATAAAAATGCAGTTGGTGGAAAGCACATGGGGTGAGTTTTTTTTCACCCTTGCACATAGTATATATGTGATCTGATTATAGATATGAACTAGTATGAAATTTTCTTGTAAACATGCACATGTGTTGATTACCTCTGGCAATCTGTTCACAGCTCCGAGCTGGCACAGAGAGTTGGCATTAATGAAATTGCAGAAAGCATGATGGCGTTTAATACCAACTATAAAGACACTGGTCTATTTGGTGTTTATGCTGTTGCCAAGGTGAGCTTACTGTCTAGTTTGACCTACTCAATCTGCTGATAAAACATTTTTTCTTCTGACAAATGTAACGTGGGTAGGATGTAGTCTGTAACTTTTTTTTTTCTTCCCTTCACACAATCAGTTGAAAAATCTTAATTTTGTTCTTTATTTTTTTGTTATTGACTTGCAAATACTTGTAACATTAAAGTTCACCTTGACTTTCTTAGATGTTGAGATAACAACAAATTACTTTCACTTTCAACAATGTATGTATAACTCTCTTGCATGCTTCTAACTTTACCTTGTGTGTGTGTCTGTGTTATTTATTTAATTTTTTTGGGTAAAAGAATATTTATTTTGAGTTAGGATATAGTAATTGCTTCCTGTTAAATTCATACATACATTGAAGTAAAAGGTTATGTGTTCATAATGAAAATTTGTATTTTTATGTCCACAAGACAATGAACACTTTTTTATCAGTGGATTAGGATTCTCATTTTTAGTGTGGAAAAATTTTGTTTATTGCAGTCCATACTAATCTGTTGATTAATTGGTAGGTTCACATCTGCCTTGGTTATCATATCTATTGTAGGCAATTTTGATTCTATATTAATGGGATCTTGTAAACAATATTCTTCCTTTTATTCTTTATTCATTGAATTTAATGTCTGTTTGTTTTGCTTTCAGCCGGATTGCTTAGATGACTTAGCGTATGCAATTATGTACGAGACAACCAAGTTAGTTTATCGAGTTTCAGAAGCTGATGTGACTCGTGCTCGTAATCAGGTAGCCTTTCCTGAGTTGGGAATTGTCTTAGAAAAAGTAAACAATAATTGTAATGTTCAATTTTTTTAAGGATTTATTAGGTGATAATGTTTGTTTGCATCCCCAATAGTGCTCATCTGCCTTGCTTTGCATATTAGGGTTTTCACTCTGTCGGATCTTATTTACAAGTTAACCTTTTCTCTTTTTGCTTGCTGATTCTGGTGTATAGAGTGCCTTTCATTGTTGTCTACATGCTCATATTCATTTTAACCGTTGCTATCTGTCTATGTTATTATTCGATTTATTTTGGTGTTGTATGTTGTTTAAAGTTTGTAGAAAATAATTGCAAATTTCTAAGACTTGTTCTTGGTCAGAACTGTAATTGAAATCTTTGAAGAATTTGACTAATATTTATCATCCTAGGAGCCTTTAAGCCTGGTTGATAAAGGCTTCCCTATGACCAATTTCATAGCATTTTTTTTTTTGGGGGATTATAGAAAGTAGTAATAGCTCTTAATTTATTTTGGTTGCAGTTGAAGTCATCCCTTTTGCTTCACATTGATGGAACAAGCCCTGTAGCTGAAGATATTGGACGCCAGGTACTTTTCATTTATCTTGGGGAAATATTTAAGTGAACAAGTTGGGAGGGTTTGTGACCATTGCTGGTTAAATGTACGGAGTCCAAGCTGTGAAGGCTATAAAATTTATCTAGTTAGTTGCATTAGCTGTTGCAGCAACTATCAAACACACTAAGCAATGAAAAGAAATTCTCATGCTGATCTCATTATTGTATTGCATTTACTTTACCTCATAGTTCAAAATAATGAACGATGCTGTGTCTATACCATCATGATTTATCATAATTCAGTTGACGCTCAAGCTCCTGTTAAAACTGTTCTTTATTTTTAATTTACCTTGATCTCTTTGTGCTTGCAGCTACTTACATATGGTCGGAGAATTCCATTTGCTGAATTATTTGCCAGGATTGATGCTGTTGATGCAAGCACCATCAAACGTGTAGCAAACAGATTTATTTATGACAGGGTATGAATTCTTATCACATTCTCCTTTTTAAAAAAATGGGTCTGGTCATACAAAATATTATTCATTTGACAAGAAAGTTTATTGTCAAAGTGTGTTCCTTAAATTTCTTGTCATTGCAGGATATTGCAATTGCTTCAATGGGACCCGTCCAGGGTTTGCCCGACTACAACTGGTTCAGACGCAGGACCTACTGGAACCGTTACTAGATGTTCTGTCTGTTATTAATCATTATGTTCTTGGTCGGTTGCGAACATTTTTCGTTGTTGCATTCTACACAATCATTGTCCTTGGCAAGGAGGCTTCAGGGCTGGTATTTTTATCAATTTTTTTAGGGAAGAGGTTCTGTAACTCTGTAATCGTTCAGGAATAAGTAAAAGCTGTCCGCAGTGATTTGGCTCTGATTTTGAAGACAGCTTTGAGCTGTACTGCGCAAGAAAATAACCCTTTATGTTGATATTTTGCAAATTGCAGATTCTATTGAAAATTGCAATTGCCTGCTTGCAGATTAACTTACGCAATTTGATGCCTTAATGGGATCTAGTCCTCCGGCCTTAGTAAGCAATGGATTGAATTATTACTTATCATTCGAAAGGAATAATGTGTAAAATAAACAGAATTCTATTGCTTAAAGAAATTTGGCTTTATGATAATACTTACAGCATTTCTACCATCACTACTATATTATATTTCGCAAATTGATGTCACTGTTCGATTGTAGGTGAACTGTTTTGGTCAGTATGCCATTTTGACACAGGTCATAAATGTCTAGTGGGTGAACCACCAAAATCATCCAATCCATTCTCTACTATAGCCCACCCTTTTTTGGGAGATTCGAAACATATTTGAGGTAATTCATTATAATATAAGTATCATTTGTCTTGACATTTATTATTTTAATTTTGAAAGATGATTTTCTTATAACTTCAAATACTAATATAACATAAACGACAATTTCTTATTTTCAAATAATGTTAATTTTGTGTAATAGATTCAAGTGATATTTTAAAAAATAGACTAAATCAAGTGATGCATTTGAAAAATGTCATTAACGTTGGACAATATGAGTGTTTGATATAGTATTCTACATGTCATGGCATTTAAATTTTCAATGTTTGATTTATTATTCAAATACGTTTCTTAATTTGGTCATTTATTTTTTAGAGATTCGATCTTAATTATTAAAAATAGTTTTATAATATAATTGGAGTTGTAAAATAAAATTACAAAAAGATAAGTTATAAGTTAATGATGGGATAACATAATTAGAGTTGTCATAATCTTTGGATAGGAATGGTGTTAATATACATAATCAAATTAAAAGCCCATAAATGTAGTATGAAAAAATAGAAATAAAAAAAAAAAAAGAGAATTAAAGGGAGAGAAGAACTAGTTGGCGAGTGAGACGGTCACAACTAAGCATCCCATTTGTCGTGTGATCAACTTACTTGTTTGAATAACCCATTCACAACCAGATCGGAGGCGTCAGGACCCCACCTCCACCTGCAACAATCCAACTGTACATCACCTGGAGGGAAATCTCTCTCTTTCTCTGAGTGTGTTATTGTTGTGGTTGAAGTTAGTTAAAACTACTGTCAATGAAGCCTTCATTGGAGATATCGAAACACACAACACTCTCTTAACTCTTTCCTTCTTTAAAAAATATTTTGTTATTTGTTCCTCAGATTTCCCACTTCGCTTCTTTGTTCTCATCGCCACATTCATTTCCCTCTCTACATATCCCCAACTCCACCGCCCCACAAAACTCAAAACACTTCTAGCGTTTCTCAAACTCAAAATCTGTTTTTTGGATCCATTTTTTTTTTTTAAATTTCTTTTGGGTCTAAAGAACGCAAAATGGCTTCTATTTCCGTTCCTTGTCCTAAGATCTCAGTGACTAGTCGTGCTGGATCCACATTGCAACGACAACAAGAGCAGCAAAAGCAAGTGATCTCCTTTCGTAAAGCTTCCAGTCCCAANTTATTTGTTCCTCAGATTTCCCACTTCGCTTCTTTGTTCTCATCGCCACATTCATTTCCCTCTCTACATATCCCCAACTGCACCGCCCCCCAGAACTCAAAACACTTCTAGCGTTTCTCAAACTCAAAATCTGTTTTTTGGATCCATTTTTTTTTTTTTTAAAATTTTTTTTTGGGTCTAAAGAACGCAAAATGGCTTCTATTTCCGTTCCTTGTCCTAAGATCTCAGTGACTGGTCGTGCTGGATCCACATTGCAACGACAACAAGAGCAGCAAAAGCAAGTGATCTCCTTTCGTAAAGCTTCCAGTCCCAANCCCATCTTTGTCTTTCGGTTCTTCTGCTTTTTCCGGGTTTCAGGTAATGCGAGTGTGATTTCGTTTTCTGCCCTTCTGGGTTTATTTCAATTGTTGTGAATGATTTCTCTTTCTGGGGTTGTTAGTTTTACCTGAACCCTCTTCATCTTATTATATATGGTGTGGCATAGCATCGGCATTTTTACACTTTGCGTAGAAAATGATATTAAGACTAGGGGAAACTAGTATCTATTTATTTATTTTTAAATAATGTTGTAAAGTGTATTAGATTGATCCCTTAGTTCAACGATAATTTTTGTATCACGCGTCTATGATGAAAGGATGCAATATTTAAGATTTTGTAAATTTTCATGATAAATGTTTTTCTTCATATGAACATGTTATATATAGGTTGACNTATGTTGTTTAATGAACTGATCTCAATCTGCCTGGTGGTATGATGCATTGTGATGATTATAAATCACGGCTCTTCATGTTTGTTGTGTATGGATTAGAAGTTGAATAAGAATGGTTTCTGAGATTGCTATTGCTACAAATTTCATTCTAATCTAGTGTTTAAACCTCAAATAATCTGCTCTTCACATGTCAGGATTTTTGATTTGGGAAAAGATTTAGAAGAATATTGCTTGCCCTTTTTTCTAATAACTATGCACTATATTTTCTGCATTAGAATAATGTCTGATAATCTGGTCTCTGATTGTTTGTTATGTTTGACTTTTGCAGTGTCCCAGCAGGAGTCAATCTGCTCCCTGGAAGGCACATGCAAAGCTTAATGAGGTGAGTTGTTCCCAGTAAATCGAAAATCTGAGTGTTTTAAGGAGACAAAATTGTCAGCAAATGCTAAACCTTACTGCATAATTCGAAGGTTATTGCCGGGAAGCCTTCAAACTCTGTGCCAATAGTTGACTGCAACTCCAAAGTTGCATCGGAAGGAAAAGTTGAATCTGCAGAGAAAGCTATTCCTGATGTGTCAGCAATCAGAGCTTTTATGTCACAAGTGACTGACCTTGTAAAGTAAGTGAAGAGTCCTTTATTTTATGCATGCATGAACATAATTTAATATCAAATATATCATTTTTGTTTGTGGTTGATGTTATCTTCATGACCAGGCTTGTGGATTCTAGAGATATAATGGAATTTCAAATGAAACAATCGGACTGTGAACTCACAATAAAGAAAAAGGAAGCTTTGCAGCAATCAGCACCTGTTGTCCCAATGCCCCCTCCTATGCCCCATTTTATGTATGCAACCCCACCAGCGGCAGCGCCAGCAGCTCTTCCTCCTCCTGCTCCTGCAAGTCCCGCTTCTTCTGCACCAGCACCCACTCCACCTTCCCCTGCAAAGCCAGCACAATCATCTCACCCACCACTCAAGTGCCCCATGGCTGGAACCTTTTATCGAAGCCCTGCACCTGGAGAACCGCCATTTGTTAAGGTAAGTGCTTGTGCTAGTAAGTCCTTTGAAACCTTGTCTCCCATCAGATGAGAAGAAAATGTGCAAATTCCAGTATGAGCTAGTTTCATGTTTGTGCATCAGATGTCAATTATTTCCCTCCGTAATACAAATTATTTATGATTTTTCAGGTTGGAGATAAGGTGCAGAAAGGCCAGGTTATTTGTATCATTGAGGCCATGAAATTGATGAATGAAATAGAAGTATGTATTATTTTCTTTTTGTCTATCTTCATATAGTAGTTCTAGTTTTTCTTTCTTCTAATTTTATTTAATTTTTTATTATTTTCAATTTGGATGTTTAGTGCATTCTATCCAGAATTTGGCAAAATCCTCATCCAGAGTATGCTATGACATTTGTCACATATTTGCTATTATCCAATTGAGGAAGTATTGCAGTGCTAATTCCTGATACTTCATTTTTTGTTGAGTTGATGTTGGCAGACAAATAGACCTCATTGCCTCTCCTCTCTTGCCATTAATATATATATCATGCTAAGCTCATTCTTCCTTCAAGGTTTAAGAGACTTATGTTTATATTTCATTACTCATTTGGAATCACCATTTTGGTTTCTCAGGCTGATCAATCTGGAACTGTAACTGAGATATTGGTGGAGGACGGCAAATCAGTTAGTGTAGACTTGGTACTACCTCTCCCTCTCCCTCTCTTGCTGACTTTTCATAATGCAAACTATTAAACTTGTCTTTCTGTACTTCTGTTGCAGCCTCTTTTTGTCATTGTACCATGAATAATCTCAAAGACCTTCAAACTTGGTGGCATCACTCTCTGCCGGGGTTCAATAGATACTCGAAATCTAGTCTGGTTCCAGTCACTCTGTAATTTTAATCACTTCGAAATTTGGTCTGGTCAAGTTTATGATTTTAGAAAATTATATTATTTTAATATAGAAGTTAATGTGTGATGGTCGTAGTTGATGCTAGTTCAGAATATTTTTTGAGTTTTCATTGGTTCTCATATACTTTTAGAGCTTCAAATTTGATATCTATAACAATAGCAATATTCCCTACTGGCTGTGTATTAGAATTGAACGCAACGACTAATTATCCCAACTGAAATAACACCTTAAGCAGCCCTCTGGCATCGCAACCAAGCAGATCAATGCCAAACACTTCCAAGTGTCAGGAGTTATACGGCCAGGATTAAATCATCGTAATTCTCACAAAACCATCTTGATCGAATAAATGCGATTGTTACATCAAAGTCTCGGATTTCCATCTAAGCGTTCCTGTACGAAATGCTTCTTACTTTATAAGCATGGCTAGACCATTCTTTACTTTAATACATATCGTCTCGTTCCTTCAACGGCATTCTAGCATATTCACAGGAGGATAATGCAGTAGAAATTCTTCAGATCCAATTAGCCATAGTAAATGTAATTGAACGGTTTGGAGATTAAATCAAATAATTTTGACAATGCTCAAAGGCAATAAGACGATTTCATATCACATTTAGAGGTAAGATTTCGACCAAAAAAATACAATATTAGACCTTGTACGAGTCTGATGCAAATAAAAAGGGGTTGACTTTCATTTGCGGAAAGAATGCACATTAACTCTAATGCCCAAATGCAAATTACAGAATGGAAACAGCTACCGCAAGCACTCCTTTCTACCAGAGCCACTAAATCCCAGACTCCTTTTATGCTTTTCTATCTGTTTCCAAATTTCTATTGTTTTCCCTTCCATCCTATCTTGTATCTATTCCTATAATGTACACATGTTAGCCTACAGGTTATGTACTTACAACTACAATCATTGCCTACCTTCTCCTATAGCTATTACCTTTCCTGCCGCTACTATTCATCCTCCGAAACCCACCTCCCCAATCCTCATCATAACCATCATCATCATCATCCCCACCAGTAAATCGTGCAGATTTCAGCCCCTTTCTTGGTGTAGGCCGCTTCCTTTTGATGTTTGCTGTGTAAACCGAGTAGTCAACAGTATCTTCCTTTAACGCATTCTTAAATTCCTGAGCAGTGACAGAAGCAGTAAGAAAATATCCAGAGAGATCAACAAGCATGGTCATGAAAGCATAGAGTACTCTTCCTTAATTTCTTACCTGATATTTCTGTATAAGCTCTTGATGAGTAGTAGGCAAACTGACACGAGTATCACTGATGTCAAAGGGAATGTTCTGTCTGGAAAGGACCTCTCCAGGTTTTTGGGGTTCATTTGGCGAATATGCCTGGTTTAGAAGTAAAAACATCTGATGCAGTTAGTTCTTGGTCGTATAATCATAAAACTGAGCCTCTTATTAAGAAGATAAGGGAGTGTTTATAAAAAAAATTTCTACCTGGCACCGGGCATCATTCAGGCTATACACAATCTTTAGGTGCCTCTTCAGCTTCAGAAGAAGTTGCAGTGCAGTAGCAGAAATACAGTCAACCTTACATGCACCAAATAGAACAAAATGTCATTGCATTGCCCACCAAAGAAAGTCAACATCTAGACCACGGGAAAATAGTAAGTAAAGTCCTTCAGGCAAACATTTCCATGATGATAAACCCACTCTTTCAACGGCATGAAATAGTGTGTGCAATTTTTTTTGGTTAATTCATCTTTTATTCAATGCATTACCTGGATTTTCTGTATATCATCTTCGGAGATACTACAAGATTCACCTGACTTTATATCATGCATCTTTGCCTCCATCAGGGGAATATGATTGGAGATTGTCTGATAAATGGGCTCTGGTTGAATTGTCCCATTCAAATCAATTGATGTCATGTGATAAAAAATAGGCTGAGAAGCTGGCTCTTCTTTAATTGTCCCATTCAAATCCATGGCAGTCATATGATGGAAAACAGGCTGAGCTGACTCCTGTTCAACCATTCCATTCTCATGTGCTATCTTCTGCGCATCTTTTTGTAACAAATGCGCACTCATGGCTTTCATATTTGCCTCAAGTGCCCCAGCCCTCACTTGTATAACTCGATTTATAGTATAGACCAAATAAAGAGGTTCATCAGGTAATGTGAAAGGAAGCAAAGCAAGGATTTCTGTGCAGTACCTGTGAAGAACCAACTTTGAGTCATTTTTTCTCACTAACATAAGAGAAATTTAAGACTGGCATCGAATAACTCACATCAAGAAAGGAATAACTGAATCATTCCAGCTTGGATTATCAAATTTTCGAACAATGGACGACATAAATTTGTTCCTTGAATTCCGGTTTCCACGAATAAGCTTATAAATTCGAGAAACTCCAAGCCTTGCTTGAGTTAAAGAACCACCATCAGATTTCCCCTTCACATTTCCTGGACCCTTGGATTTTAGGTTAATATTTTCAGGAGAACCACCAGCGAGGGTTTGATTAAACATAAATGACATCTGAAGGCCATCCCCTAGACGACTTTCGAAAAAAGCAGGGTACCTGAAATGAGGATTTTTTTAGCTACTTAAGCAATTGACACAAGAGAGAAATACTAAAAGCATTAAGAGGTGAGTACTTTTCATTCATATTCATCAGTAAATGATGAGCCAACTTCGAGTTCACCTCCTGAGGATCCGTTTCGAGGGCTATTAAGTATGGAACACAAGTAATAGGATGAACAAGACCTTGGCGTAGCACAACTTCCACTATCTGCATCAACAGCATAACAAGAAATATAAGAAAAGAATCCGCAACAATCACAGAACAAGCTCAACATGCCAAATCTAACCATAAATAATGAGGAATAAGTTATTGCAAGTAGGAACTTAGTTCAGCTTTCAAATAAAACTGATCAAATAGTCAGACCTAAAAAACTTTTTATTCTAAATTCAGATCTTTTATTTATTTATTTATCATTTATTTATTTTTGTTATTTTTTTAAGTCTTGAAACAGATGGTAAATGAAAAAACTAAAAATTCCGGAATTCAATGCATTAATTGTTAATTAGATTTATGTTCACAAAATGCTCATTGATTTAATTGGTCTTGCTCACAGTAATTTCATAAAATGCTTTTTGATCCAGTGTCAACTTAATTGCTAAATCATCAACTGTCCAATAACATGAATTGAAATTTATGGCCAGGATCATAAAGTTTGTCCCTTATCATAGAACTAGGAAGCTACCTTAACAGCAGATTGGCGAATTTGTTCATTGATGTCCAAGCATCTCCCCAAAATCTTATCCCAGTACAACTGAACTATACCGCCACAGATGTTGGTATCACCAGCACCAGCAGCAACAGGTACGCTATGACCATCTTCTACAGTATATTGAACTACATTATTACTGGATTTATCTGTCTCCATTTGACTTTCCGCATCAAGAAGATACTCATACACATTCTGCAATGCTTGCATCTGAAGAACAGAATGATTTAGAAGCATATTAAATGAGAATAATGTATCAAGAAGGGACTGGATACTTTTACCTTTAGACGGACATGAGAAGAAGGAGCCAGTGTTGCCTCTACTATCTTCCCGACCTCCTTTTCCAACATATACTCAGGCCTAGCGATCAAAACAAAGCCTAAAGCCTAGAAAAATTCCAAATGGTAATGAGTAAACTATAAATAAAAGAAAGATCCAGAAAAAATAAGTAGAGAACAAAAGAGCATACCTGCAAAGATCTGACCTTTACACCAAAGTCCTCCATTTGAAGATACCTTTTGAACAAACTGAGACTGTTGACAACATCAATATTTTTGTTGCTTGAGGTACTTAGCAAGGAATTGCCATAACGGATAAGCAATCCAAGACAGAAAAGAGACCGCCCTGCTTGCTGAAACTAATGAGGAAAAAATAGCCTTTACATTTAAAATTTCTTCATAGGAAAATCAACTAAATGAAAGATGAACATGCACAAAAGTTTCAAAATAGCAACAATATTTGCATCCAACCAATAAGCATCAAGTTTTACATGCCATTCCTCTATGCACAAGCATTGTAAACAATAAGTTAATAACCCGAGAACGAATAGTAAAAAGTACCAGTTACAACTAAAGCCACTTGCGCATGCCATGGGGTTAAATATATTCACATTCTATGTATTTACAAGAGGACTTACTGAGCGAAGCAAAATGATGTAGGAAAACTTCATAAATTTGCTGCATGTCTTAATCACAGTAACATCACAAGTAAAAATTTACTAAATCTTATTAGGAACTGTCAAAATATTTTCATTCTTACCCTCTCAACAAGATAAAATTTTGTAACCAAAATCTCATGCATGTGTCTGAATCATCCATTAAGACATCTCCTTACCACCTAGTAAATTCTAGAGTCAATTGACAGAAAAAGCAAGCTTGGGAATGATCTATAGATAGTTAGCCACTTTAGAGTCCTTAGGCACCAAATGCCAATATTTGATAAAAGCTAATCATTCCAGCAAGGAGATTTGACAACATCCCTGGCTTCATATAAGCAAATCTTGTCTTAAAGCACTATGCCTTTAAGAGCCTAAAATACTCAGCTGCTACCCAGCATTGTCCACAACAGATCAGACACTCTCCGTTATTCTAGTAACAAAACTTTTCCTCATAAAAAATTATCTACCATTTATCATATTTAATGATCTAAAGTGCCCATGATTACTCCAAAACCAATTTATCACATGTCTATCAGTAAAATAAATGCTTTTAAAGCACATCAATTTCCAAATAACCGTAGCCATTCATTGCAAAACAATACTTCAAAAATATAGGCAGCCAAAGATATTTAGCATCGTAGCTTATCTTAGGCAATAAAAGCAGTTAAATACAAAAACATCTTTAACCTTGATTCCATTCATAGAAATTCATGCAGGAATAATAGAAATTAATAAGACAAATAAATTCGATCTTGATGCTAGCAACTAACCTGTTTGTTATCAGGCTTTTGACCATCCAAATACTTGAAAAAAACATGAATAAGATACTCAATCACACTAGCACCTTTTCCTGCTATTTTACTCACAGAGCACAGGCACCTGAGCATAAGAAAACAATAAAGCCTAATGTAAAATTCAAATCACAGATAAAATCACTTTCTGATAGGGGTCGAACACATAACAAGAAGCACAAATTTATCAGAACAAAAACTCATGTCGACTATTGGCCTGTAAAAAATGCACAAACACACACAAAAGGGAAAACAATATCATCATTTCATACTATATATGCCCACTTAAGAGTGCTTTTTATTATTTCTGGAAAATTAAAACCTTGACGAACTAAACGGTTTTTCAAGTATACAGAACAATTCGCATATACAAACAGATGTCGAAATTGTGACGAGGTGACCTAAGAATCTACACCACCAGTTGAACAAATCAGGACTGAGTCAGAAGATGTAGACTGCATGTGATATACGAACTAAATTTTGATGATTGACAATGGAAGCTGCCATGTTCGAAAGCAAATCTTTTTGTTCTCAGTCAGCAGTAGCAAGACCATCATGATTAATTACTATAGTGGAAAAAACCCCCTAAATTGAAACAAGGAGTTGCAGTTATGGACCAACAAGAGTAGGCCCAGAACTTTTTTACAGCAGCAAAAGAATAACTTTCTTCTAACCAATCCCATTCCCAAAAGTTAATTCCACATTCCACTAATTTCTCCATAGAAATAAGAAAGGAGGAATGATTCATAGCCCAAACATCCAGAAGAAGAATGACAACAAACTAAACATCAACAACCAACAGCAATTAAAAGAGAGAGAAACTCAACCTACTTGATGCTAGCGTGAACAACTGTCAAAAAAGAATGCCGAACAATCATGTTCTTCAAATCTTGTTCAAGTTCTTCAATTACACTATGGGGCAACTTTCGAATTAGGGGCAGAACAGCATTAATTATAAAAATTATACTCTCCAGAAACTGTGCAACCACTCGGTTATCAACCTGAACAAAAGCAAAATTCAATTAGGGACAGATATATGCTTGTAGTTTAGAATATGCAGATATAGCTGCTTATGTAGACAATACCAAGAAATTAAATTTTGAAAGAACTACAATATGAAGTTCAAAGCATCTATATCTTGACTTCTCATAGAATGTCCTCTTCATTAAAGCATACTTTACTAAGGAATCAAGAAGCAATTCAAACCAAAGCTTCAATATTCCATGGCACGCACAAGGTGCCAGCATTGTTCAGGTATAAACTTAATCTAGATACTTTTGATTCAATCCAACAAAGTAAAACATACGTACTTGAGTTACCAACAAAGATTATTTCTTGTCACTTAGCTCCATCCAGAGCATACCTACTTTTATTTCAGAATCACTTATGTCACCTCTACCAATGATAGAAAACTCTTTTATCACAAAGACATCCAATCATCTTGTCCGTTGACTGCCAATAAGGCGTATTAACAACCACGTTAAATGCAACAGCATTATCCAAAAGTCAACATATTTTAACAAGTTCTAAAGAGAAAAATGTTGCTGGACTCACAAGTAAGGAATAAGTTATATACTTTATTTTCCAAATCACCAATTATTGAATGAATTATAAGAAAAAATCACGAAAACTTAAATGCTGACCATATATCCTGATCATATTTTAGAATGATGTAACAATATTCTGAGTTGTATCACATATATGCATAAAAAAATTTGCATTTGATTGAAACAGGAGAAAATCATATTCTAATATTGCTAATGGAGACTATAAGTTCTTTCCATGAATGTACACTTCTGTTTAATTATTTACTGTTAGGGGAGGGCTGAGGGACTTTTGAGGCAGTTCTTCAAACTACATATAAACAAATCTTACTAACATTAGAATCACAATCAGTTCAAAATTCCAATCATACGTGATCCATCAACATGATATACAAAATAAGCAATAAATCAGTAAATTCAGTATAAAAGAAAGCAAAGATAACATTTTATTCAGAAATGTTCACGTAACCTGAATCATTCCATTGTGACAATGCCAAAATAAGCAAGAATCATAATAAAATAAATTTGAGATAACCTGACTCTTAAGATATGGCTGTAAAGTGATCACAAATTGGGAGGGGTCAGAATCTGGAGAACAAAGTGTTGGATCCACAACACAAAATGCATGCAAGACCAGCACATAGGGAACTGTACACAGCTCCACTGCCTCACTATTTGTTTCCTCTACCTGACCAAGGATAAGTTTTTTGATAAGAAACTGACCCCTGTACGAGTTCCTCAAGACAATTTTCAAAATTAAACAAATAAAGCCCTGAAATTTAATGCATTAACAACCTAACAGAATACCTGCAATATCCTCTCCAGTAAGCACTTGCACATTAATTCACATCGTCTACGTACTGATGCGAGTGATGTGGGGTTGATCCCAGCAGCTTTAGCTGACTGTGGAAAGAAGTCAAGGGCTAAGTTACGCTTAATGACAGTGACAAGAAGCTGATGATTTGGCATCCCTCTTAACACTTCAACAATCTGCTCAGTCTTCTTAGCCACCTCCAATGGAACAGAACTACCATCTCCAAAATATTGAGTCTGTATTCCAGAAGGTTCCTCAAACCAGAACTCATAAAATGTCTTGCAGACAAGATCCTGTAGATGAGAGAAGAATAAAAACAAGGAGCCAGTCTCGGGAAACAACTACTTTCCTAGCACAACTATGATGGATATTGTTATCAAGAAGCCAAGATTTATAATATTGCAGTCTAAATTTCTTGTGAGCCAATTTAACAACTCCATGCTTCCCAACACTATAGTATTCATCAAAGCACAACCACAAGATTTTGCACTGACCCACACAGCAAAGTAACACAAGGTAACTCCATAGAAAGCCATAGTGATCATAAAAAATAATCAAAGATTGCTTATCAGCTTATTCCAACCTATGTCACACAATCTGTTCAAACAGAAGCCTGAATTTGCTTAGAGTGTGGATTAGCATGAGACCATGAGGGTAGAACCACTCCTATCTTCATACTAGAGCTTTTGAATCCACATATTCTACATTTTTCTCATAGATTTCATAATACTAAAAAACTCTTGCTCTTAATAAACAGAAACTTCAGCCTATAATGAAGAGGTCAGAGAGAGGTAGAAACATCAGTTTAACAATCTTTAAGTTTGCCATTTCACTTTCTGCAAATTAAGTTAAGGGCAATAGAAGACAACTGAAAATCCCAAAAATACGTGGAAGGTACAGAGATAGAAACCAAATATGCTATATTTATCCACATGGCCAACAGACCTAACCTATTAGACTACTGTGAACAATAAGCATACCCTGTTATGAGATTACATAAATAATAAATGTAAGTGTATATGTGTGTTTGTGGTTCCAAAATGTGCACGATTTGAGTTGTGGAGCCAGTTTGGTCCGAAAAATATTCACTTTTTTACTATGGCTCTTGCTCCTGCCCTGAGTATTATGTGAGTTAAAGTTCAACCTTCTCTGTCATACCTAAAAAGTATATTCGTCACAAGTCAAAAGCAATTTTGAATTTATAACAATACTTAGCACTTAAAAGACAAAATTATTTGCCCAACTTAGTTTACCAAGTCAAAGAATGAAATCATTAGAGAGAGCCATATAATTGTAGGGACGTGTTCTTATAACTTAAAAATTTGACTGATGGAACACATACTCTCAAACTATTATTTATATTAATCCAACTATGTAACAGGTTGATGAGTTGCTCATAATAAAATAATATTAAAATGTTAACTTTTGACTTCAAATCTCAACTATTGAATAATTAAATAGTAGGAAGTTTATATCTATTTTAAGTCCAAAAAAATTTACAAATATAATCCCAACCCATAATACTATAATGAGAACAAATCCACGATAGGAAGCAAAGTGTAAATTATTTAGTCACAACAAGCTTAAGTCTTTAATTCCATTACCTGAATACTTGATTCATCATCATTAACACGAGAAATGATCTCAATGCAAGCTGTTGTAAACTCAGAGAAGTTTGTATTTGATGTGCACATATCTCGGATAATTTTGATTGCTCTTTTCCTGACACTCACTCCCGTATCTTTTATCCTCTCTGCTACTTTCTCAAAATACTGGCACCGGCACCCAAAATTTTGCAGGGTTAACAGATGCAATCATCAGTATGCTCAACTAAATACAATGATGTCCAATGTTTGATTATACATACCTGCAAACCAACATCCGGATGTGAAGCAATATGCCGGCCAACAAGCTCCAATGCTGCTTCTCTCACAGATATTGCAGAGTCGCAAAACCTTCCTTCAACAGCCAATTGTACACGTTTGTCACGCAACACCTCTGGATCAGCTTCTACAATTATACTAACCTGCTCCCATAATATAAAATAAAAGGATTGAAGGGCAACGAATTCCATCATAATAATCACAAGAAGAATCATACACTTTCCAATCAAAAGTTTAGCTTTAAGGAAAAAAGAAAAGAAAAGAAAATAGAATCCACTTACTGCACGTAAAGCCTTAGCCCTAATTACAGGAGAGTTCTCCCTTAAACTAGCCTGCAGAGAAACCATATAGTGAGAATAATGATTTTCTAACCTAGTACATGACACAAAAAAATTTCACTTACCAGAAGCATATGAAGAATCTTATCAAACCCTCTAGAGAAAGAATTATTTTGTCCCAGTGCTAAAGTGATCTTCTTAACCCAGTCCCTAGTCATCAGTGATGAAACAGCCCCAGAATCTCGCACTATTGCTCTTGATTTCAGTCTAGCAAGGTAGTACATCGATTTCTGTTGAGATTTTGGGTCATCTTTGTACCACAAGCACATGTAAAACCTGCAGATAAACAATCTTACCTTTAGTATCAATGCAAACATAAAATCAGTCAGTAAAGAGCTTTGTTGGGTATATACCAGCGAACAAAGAGATTCACATCATCAGCAGAAACAACATCTTGAAGGTAATTCAAGAGCATCTGCTGAACAATTTCAAGTTTTGAAATTGTATCAGAAGTTTCAGAATTGTTTTCTGACTGATTGTAACGCTTTTTACCATCATCCTTGCATTGCGACTTGCAGTACGATTGTAGTACTAGCAGTTGGTTTTTGCAGAGACAAAACTGACAATACCAACCACGATTGGGTACTTCATGTTCTCTTACCCCGATGCAATCAGCATGAAACAATCTTTGACAACCTTGACATATAAACAAATTCTTTTCAACTCTTCCATCCAAACAAACAGAACATGCATCTTTTGCAGAATCCTGATCAGCACTATCGCCCCTGAACAATTCCTGTAATATCCAGAATTTGTCCTTGCGGCAAAGGACAGCTTCCTGCTTCAACCTGGCAGCAATTGTACCAAGAAGATCAATGGCCATTGATCGTGCAGAGATGTCTTTAGATTTCAACCCAGCATTCTGAAGCAGTAAAACACAAAGAACCTGCAAGTGACAGTCACTTAGCATCACATGACAAAACTTTAAGGTACTAAATAACATAGCAAAGTTTCTAAGAATCTCACCTCCAGAATAGGCGCTGAAGCTGGATATTCTGGTATGTTCAATGTTGTCAGTAAATCATTGACAAGATTTTCCATCATCACTTTCAGCTCAGAGGCATCCTGAGTCTTTACACTTGTAAAGCGCTGAAGTACACGTGTCCAAAAAAGACAGCATGTCTCTGTTGCTGCTTCATGAGATTTTATTGGATAATTAGCATCAACCGAGACTTCAAATATGGAATTACCACTAGATCCTGTCCCAAAGGCTTCCGGGAGGTTTGCACTACTGTGAACCAAGTGAATCAGCAATGCAGTGACCATCTGAATCTGCCTCTGTTCTTCATCAGGTAGGTGATATGTTCTCAATGCGCGCTTGGAGGATGGTAACTTCCAAAGCAGCAGAAGTATTTCATCTATCACATAAGCCCGATGCTGAGTGTATGAGTAGAATATCTGTTCACCATTAAAAAGAAAAATGTTAGAAGATCAAACCAAAAGCATAATAGTATGTGCACATATATTTTAGGTATGCATGTTGGTGTACATCCATTAGCAGCAAGAAAGAAACAAAAATTTATAGACTTCTACCCCACTAATTAAACCAATTGCTTTCAGCTGCAAGAGATGGATATTATCCACCAAGAAGGTCGAAAAGCTTGTCTTCACCAGTTGTAGAATGCAACTATCAGATAATCTCTCTATTAACAACAAATCCTTGAGTAACCCAAGAATCGTGCAAAGCTTCTGAAATACAGAATTCATAGCACCAGAGACCCTACAATGAAAAAACCATAATCAATAAGAAAAAACCTGACTTGAGATACATTAAAAGTAAATACTTAATTTTAGAGGAACAGCATATTGATAAGCACACTTGTTGAATGAAGTTTTCTTCACTTTGACAGTCTTAATACTGCGTCTTCTCTTGCTAGCAGGACCCAAGTCAGCATCAGGCTCTTCATCTTCATCACCTGGGAAGTGAAATGCAAAAATATGAAGCTCAGTAGGATGCATCTAAAGTAACATGTAGAAAGCTAAAAGTATGCCCAGTTGTTTCAACATCAAATAAAGGAAGAAAGGTGAAAAAATGCAAGTGAATTTGCAGATACCATCGTCTTTTGATAACATATAAAAGCAAAAAACATATTGGAACTTGGTAAACAGAAAAATTCAGCTTTCTTGACAAATCAGAATACAAACCTTCAAGTGCTCCACTTTCACTTGTTTTATGCAGAGCACGATATGTTGGATCATAGGCACACATAATGTCTGTTATCTGATGCCTCGAGAACTCCAAAATCCTTTCAATGATCTGTAGCGGCATAATACCATCCATCATTATGGTTTAGAAATCAAACAGAGCAGATCAAAACAACATAAAGAAATGTAAATCATCAGGTAGATATATGTAAAGCAGTGCTAAATTTAATAAGAAAAATAAATAATGTACCTCTTCCTTGTAAAGCTGTTTTGGCATTTGATCATGAGCCATTACCGCTAGAGCTGCATGAATGGATTCCAGGGCACAAAAGACCATTGAAATTACATCTGGCTGAAAATTATCACCATCAATAGATTAGTAATAAAAACAATAAAATTTACTGAGTTAATTGGATTACTATATTGTACCATCAATGTGATAAAAATAACATAGCAGCTAATACATCTAAAAGATATTGGAAATTTCTTTGAAAAAAAAAAAAAGAAATTTAGAAGGTAATACTTTTGCATTTAAAAACTAAAACAACACTAAGTGAGCATGACTATATTATCTAGCAAGACAAAGCTTTGGTAAAGGAGAGTTGGAAAACATTAATCTACCAAATGATCTCATTCTCTGAGAGACATTAAGTGACATGAAAAGATGGCAAGTAAAACTAATGTCTAGTTAAAATAAATAAATAAAGAAAAGAAAAGGCTATATCAGTTTTGAGTAGTTGACAATCTTCAAATGACAACAAAACCTTAAGAAACAGATGATGTGGTGCTAGCTATATTGAAAGAAATGAAAATCACAGACCACAAAAGCAGTAAATAAAGCATAATAATAATAACTTACATGATCCTGTTCATCGACTGACAAACCTTCTGCTCGATGTATTTGATGATCTAGAACCTGCAATAGTCTCACAAGAATATCTACTGAAACCAAATGAAGAAGCTTTTTTGCACGTATCGACATGATTTCATTTACAAGCAATCTGACATCAGCAACAGGTAAAGATAACCACTCAGTATCATTCTGATCATCAGTCAGAACTACAGCTCTCCCACAGAAGTCTTCTAACATCTCACAGAAGCTGTTAACGGTCGCATCTAGAAAAAACATACAAGACCATGATTTTCATCTGAATATAAAGGGTGGAGAGGAGAGAAAGAGGTAATAAGACAAGATCGAAAACAAATGACCAAGAAGACAACCTTGAAGCTCAGAAGGATCGGGCCGTGCAGATGAAGAGGTTTCATCACCACCTTTCTTTTTGGATTTTGGTTTCTTGGAAGATAATGTGGATATTTCCTGCAATGTCATCTTCTATATTACGGATACCAGACATAACACAGTCACTGACAGGAAAATCAAAGCGTATACATACATTTGCAGGAACATGGTTGAGCTGGTGATTAGGAGCTCCATTATAATCTCTTTGAAAGCCACTTGTACCAGGTCCATTATAATCCCTTTGAAAACCACCCGTACTAGGTAGGCTTGGCTCACAGTCTTTCCTTTCAAAAATGACACTGCTAGAAACTTGCTCCTTGATTTGACCTGAGAGACTTGAACAATGCAATAAACAATAAGCACGGAAAAAATCATCCAATAAATAGAAGTACTCACAAAGGGAGGCCAGGTGACATACACATGAATGCCAAAAATTTAACCAAGAAGACTAGAACAAATATAGAGTTTGAAAATTCTTGCATACATCATACAATGAAGCAACAATTTGATTGTAATCAGAATCTCAGCACTCACTTAAAATATACCTTTTCTTATAAGATAAAAAATATGTTTATGGATGGATTGTGGACACTATATGAAAAATACTGCAGGAATTCTACTCCATTCATTCCAAAGAAAGATACCTCTGATTTCCAACCAGAAAAAAAAAGGTCATTCTATAAACTTTCAACTTCCTCCATCTACCAACATAGCAAAATGAAAGTTTTGCCACCCAAGATCTTTTCGCCACCATTTTTCATGGTAGCATGATATATTACAAGACCATATTATAGTATTTCCTTTATGTGGCAACAACACAATTAGAATGACCACTTCCACATACCTTAGCGCAATCATAGCTAATCATTTGTAACCTTAGTTATGTTCAACATCCATAGACCCATACATCCAACAAAAATCATGGCATCTTATCATCATGTTCACAATGGAAAAGTACACAATTAATCCTAAGATTTCTCATAGTTGGCCAACTATTGGATGCATGCCAATGGGTCTCCAACAAGCCTATAAGAATTGGCATCGTAGATCCTCTTACATCTATATCTAAACATTAGTTCACCGAGGATATACAAGGAAAGCACTTCAAATTGTTGATTCAGCACCAAAGATGGCTTATAACCCATAGTCAAGTCTAATATTATCCCTTGCAATATTAAAAAAAAAAAAAAAAACAAAGCTTAATTTTGTTAAAGTAATTCCCTCAGTAATATATATCAAAGAAAGGGAACATTTGATACAGTCCATGAAGTAAAATTATAATAAGCACGGCACGCACAATATTACCAGTTTCTGAAATTTTTACAAAAGTAAAAAAAAGTGAAACTTAATATACTTTGTTTACCAGGAGTGACATACTCAAAGGCTTCAGCATTACATCGGAGAACTTGGTTGTGAAGTTCTAAAGGCTCCACATAGCCACAAGGAACTGCACTTGCCTCATCTCGAAGATGCCTATAAATAAACAAACCAAACATCAAACAAAATCATTACATTAAAGTAAAAAATAAAAAAGAAGCAGTCTAACAGTAATTTTCCATAGAAATAAAATAAAATAAACTTAGTTGTTTTCTAAATCCATTTTTCTCAAAGTATTCCTTCTAAACACTTGTTGCTTGCAACTTTTAATTTCACATCCTTACTTAACAATATGGTTGCAAATTTAAATTCGAATTTGCAAAAACTTTGCAGTAATTCAAATACAGTCAAAATCCAAACTTCTCCCAATTTACACTACAGAAAAAAAAATTAAATAAATTCAATTCTACTGAAGCATACACAGTTTTTAAAAAATGTAAAAAGTTTCAACTTACTATTAATTAAGCTATTCAAACAACTAATATACATCAAATCACAACAAAATCATTAATTAAACTAAATTTAACACTAACACACACATAATTTAAGCATAAAAAGTAAAAAGAGCTTAAAATCACAAATATACAAAAGTAACCTCACAGCACTTACAGGTATGAAACGTCGGTCTCTCTCAGCAGATCAGCGATTCGACTAGACTGCGCGAGAATCTCAGGCCGATTCAACGACCTAAAACTACCATAACTTTCGCTACTGAATTCATCGAAAAACCGAAGGTCGGGATCCGATGCGCCACAGAAGACGGGAAGCGAAGGCAACGGCAAGCAGGGTGCAACCTCGGAGTGTATCGTGTTGGACAGTCCGATTCCAAAGTGGCCCGAGGTCGGGGCGAAGCCGGAGCCCAAAGCTGAACTGCTCGGATAGGGATAGCTGCTCATCGATTAATTAACCGGTGAGTTCGCAATTCGCGGAAAAAAAGCATGTAGACAGCGTGGCAAATGTGTAATAATGTGAAAATCGAAGGGGGATTGAGAGGGAATTAGGGCCGAGAGTTGACACAGAGAGAGTTTTGAGCCCTAGAGGAGAAAAATGAGAGAAGCAAATGGCGGGGAAAATTATTTTTGGCAAGTTTTTCTGGAAAGCAAAGGAGATTGGGTATTATGGGCCCGAAAAAAGAAAAAAGAGTCTATGACTAGTGAAGTTACCAACATGTCCTCCGTTTTCTTTTCACTTTGTCAACTACCTCTCCTTTCTTATGGTTTATGAGGATAATTAATTTGAATTTTTGGAGGGATTTTGTTTTTGAAAATATTGAATTTGTTAGTTAATTTTTAACCGAAATTTAAAAAATTTGTTTACAAATTTTTTTATTTAAGATAAATTTTTTTGTCCTTTTGAAATTTGACATAAATTGCAGATTGATCCTTTAAAAATATTTTAGCAGAAAATTTTATAACTTATTTTTAAAATTCATTCAACAAAGATCGGTTATATGGTTATTGTTGACTCTTTTTTTTTTGTTCAGTGTTTGAATTAGACATCAAAATCATTTAATGCACTTTAAAATTGTAGATAACTTTAAAATTACGAAGTTACAAGATTGCCCTTGGTTGGCTTGCCTGCATGTTTAGCTTCCTTCATTAGCCTTACATGAAACACTTACGTCGTTCATCTTGCATACCTTAGATCTCAATTATTTGCATACAGACCCCGGTTAGGAAGGCAAATTAATATAGGACAATTTCAAATAGTACCCTTATGTTTTGGCTTAATTTTAGTAGAAAACAAATTTATCACTTTCATCAACAAGACCCCTGAGGTTTGCTTTTTTTAAATCAACTGCTAATTTTAACTCTTAAAAGTACATATTTACCCC
>JANKKB010003236.1:0-25409 GCA_026225775.1 Bursera palmeri
CATTGATTTAATGAATGCAGCGGCTCCTGCCACATGTGGGCAAGCCATGGATGTTCCAGATCTTGGAGCATAATTGGCTGGCTTCTGCCCAGCCGGAGCGCTCCCTTCTTTTGGTACAACTGCAGCTAAAATGGCAATTCCGGGTGCCGTTACATCAGGCTGAAAGGTAAAATCAATGTCAAAATAACTCAAAAGTATGTCAATTTGTCTACATGAATTAGCCATTTATGTGAAGGTTACATTCATATATATGGAAGTCTATAACCTTGAGAATGTTTTCTGTAAGTGCCCCTGGACCTCTTGATGAGAAATATGCAACAACTGGTGCTGGCTTGTATCTTGGTACATCAACTGTTGACAGGATTGTTGCAGTTGGGTTCCTGTGTGGATGGTTTTAATTAAAAGTGAACAATTATATCTCTCTCCTCTTTTCATACATAAAGAATAGGATTTTGTTAACTTATGCATCAAAAGACATGTTAAGAAGAATAAGATGTAGACGGTTTTCAATCAGCATTTAATCCTTTAAAGATTGTCATTACCAAGATTTTTCTTAAAGTAGAATCTATGAATTTAATAAGTCTAAGCCAAAGCTAAAGCTTCATATACAAGATTTGTGATAGCCTATGACAGGCTTCACCCATAAGCCCACAACGTGAGTTTGTTATTCATTATTACCATCTCTACAATAATAGAAACGGAAAATTAAGTGACAAATCTTACTTAGTAGAATTGAGGTACTTGAAAATTTGAGATCCTGCAATGCTGCCAACTTCTGTGTATGGAAATGCACCTGAATCAAAAGGCACACCTTTCTCTTCCTCATTAATCAAAATTAACCCTTTGGCTTTAGCATCTTCTGCAACCAGTTTCTTAATTCTCCTTGTAACAGATGGGTCATTGTCAAGGCAAATAATGATCTTGCCTGCTACCTTCGTGGAATCTAATGATCCTGGACTGCAACCGCTGCATTTTAATGTAAACTGGACTTTATCAACTAATGACATTCACTTTAATCGGATTAAAAGCTTGAATCACCATGTACGATTTAAGATTTCCAATCTAGTGGTAGAAAATATGAATGCTAAATATTACCTTGCTTCGGATTCGGGGGAAAATTTAGCAGCAATATCCTTTCCAAATGCAAGAGGAAAAGTCTTTGAGCGGGAGAGATTTGATAAAGTAATGGCAGAACCCTATGTGGACAAGATTATAAGAAGATCTAATTGTTATTTATTCTTAAAAAAAAAATAAAAAAAATAAAAATAATAAAAAAAAAAGAAGAAGAAGTTTGTAGGGCCTGTTGGTTAATACCACAGAAGCCTTAAATTTATTGAAAAAATAGCTTACTTGGAGAGCATTCCCATTTCCGAGAAGCAAACTAGACTGGAAAGCCCTGTCAATGCTGGAAGCTGCAACTGTAAATACCCATGGAGCTGTGTTCACAACAGTGGAAGGTTCAGGTCCATCATTTCCAGCAGAGCAGACGACCATAACACCCTTTTGTTCAGCATGAAATGCTCCAATGGCAATAGGGTCATTCAGATAATCAGATTGAAACAGGGAGCTCATCCCAACAGAAATGGAAATGATATCAACCCCATCCTCAACTGCATCATCAATTGCCTTCAGAAGGGCAGAGCCAGAGCACCCATCTTCTGAGCAGGCCCTGTAGCTTGCAATCCTGGAAGAAGGTAAGCCACCCCTGGCTGTGCCTCTTGCCAAGCCATAGTAGCTGGCGTTGGCAACATGGGCACCACCAGCAGTAGATGCTGTGTGAGTTCCATGGCCAAAAAAATCCCTTGGACTGGCAGCATTCTTGTTACTAGTGGATCCTGTTTTGTAGTATCTTGCTCCTATCAGCTTCCTGCCAAGAAATTGAATTGCTAGTAATATAAGAAGAGATATAAAATTTTCTCTAGAAGTGATAACTAAATTGTGACTGAAGTTTTGCAAGACAGGGAAATGAAATCGCACCATATAAAATATTTTCACATTCTTAATTTCCAAAAGTTTTTTGACAACAAATTAAACATGAAATTGATGCATCAATGGAGAAAAGGTAATCACCTATTGCAATCGGATTTCTTGAAGTCATGTGACTCCATGCAGACTCCTTTCCATCTTGAAGGAATTTCACCTATTCCCTGATCACTGAAACTTTCTGACTCGGGCCATATCCCTGGCCCATCAAAATCAATCTACATCATATATTTTTCTAATATTAAAGTCAAACTATCAATTTTAAAACCCTTTCATTAATTTTATTCACAATATTAAAATTAATTTTAAAGATTTGAACCGAGTTATATTTACGCAAGTAAGGAGGGTTGCCACTACTAACCTTTCTATTGAAGAATTAATGGATAAGCATTTTAAAATAGTATTTAAGAATAAAATAATGACAAGCCTATGATTGAGAGATGGTATAATTAATCTGCACATGGGCTTTTTCAAGCCAAGGGAACCTACTCTTGGCTATTGGCTATTTCTCTTTGTCTTGTGGGTCTCCAACAACTACAGTTGCCGGAACACTTAATAATATAACTAATAATAAAAAATAAATAAATAATTCTTTTATTTTTCCATATGAGAGGAGAGGGGCTCATTTTTTCTTTTCATTCATGAAATGGAGTTTATATATATATCGTTACCTGTGTCTATAATACCAATAATGACATCAGATGCAAGGTTATTATGAGATCTGCTGTTGGACCAAGTGCTTGTTGTTGGTTTTGCTGCTACTGCTTCTAAAAAATCCCAAGAACGTGTTGTATGCAGTTTAAGCATTGGATCAGGGAACACCGACACCACATCATCATGCCCTGCTTTCACAAACTCTTCCATCAATTTTATTTCTTTTTCTAAATCAATCTATTAATACTGTTCCATGAATATGAAGAATTTTTTTACCAGATAGTGCAGAAGCTTCCTTCTGAGTGAGCATGGCAGAGAATCCTTTGAAAGAATGCTTGTAATGATGGGTCAGAGATATTCTGCCACTCTCTTCACTGCAAGAAAAGCCATTAAAAATTAGTCTAAATTAAAAAAAAATCCATTAATAGTCATATTCACTATTGATCATCTGTTGCTGATTGGCAAAAGTAACCTTGGAATGATGGAAGATAATAGCTGCATATAAGCCACCTCTGCAGCTTCATCTTTTTCTCGATTTACATTAACATTTGATGAACTTCCCATATAAACTACATAATGCTGCCAAGACAGAAAATACCATTATAATTAATCCCAGCTTTAATAGTAAAACTGTAAGAGCATCTGTTTGCTTGCCAAGAAAATGGTGAAAAGCTAGGAAAATTTGTATTGACATATATCTACCAAATGGGGTTGATGAATTGCTTCTTTTAATTAAGTAGTTTTTACAAGTTAAATGATCTTACTATCCTCGTTTAATTTTCATGAGAAAAAAATTAAGTGTAATAATTGCGTGATTGAGGAGAATGTGTTTTACTGAGAAATCTACCTTGGGACTTTGATCATCATTTGATGAAGTAGAAGCAGTAACAATGAGCCAATGCAGGCAGAAAAAAGGGAGGAGGTGCAGCAAGGAAGCCATGGAAGAAGAGATCAAATGAAGGCTTTTGCATGTGAAAGCTATATGGAGATGTGTGAAAGAAGTGCTTATGCAGCCAGCGATTTAAAGACAAAGTTGGTGGGTGAACGAGAGCCTTTTCGCTATGTGCTCTCTCTCTCTCTCCCTCTATATATACATATATATGGATGATGTGATATGTTTGATCTATTTAAGAAATTTCTGATAGAATTAACTATCAATGTTAATCTTGTAAAATGTATGATGTGAAGTGTTATACATGGAACATAATGTGTATTGTGAAGCACATGCAATGGTTGCAAAAATTATTGTTGAATGAAAATGATAGCCGTGTAAAGGTGATTGGTAATTGCATGACCAATCCGAAAATGTTGACGAATGATACAATTTTCGATAATCTAAAACTTTAAAATGTGGAAATTAGATGGATGATATACTATATTTTTGACTATTGGATGACCTTCTATCTGGATGATTGGATGGCTTTCAAGTTAAATAATAGTGAAATTGGAACATACGTTAAAAAAGAAGAAAATTGAAATACTCTTGCCTCGTATATTTCCAAGGAAAAATCGGAATTACATTCTATTAAAAAGAAAACATAAAGACCAAAAGCAGACTTGGACCGACCATCAAAATCATTGACTTAAAATGCAAGTAATTCTCCATCTTTATGGCAAAGAGAGGAAGAGAAATAGGCGTATATGCAATTGGAAAAATCTTTTCTTTCTTTCTTTCCATTTGCTTTTATATATTCTTCTCCGCCTTTACATTGTTTTCTCATCCTTTTATGTTATTATATGATTCTTTAGTCTTAGGTGATTCTTTTGGGCTTTATTTTACTTCTCATCGGGAATATTAGGTGTTGATATGCATTTACTTTTGAAGGGTGTTGTAATATAGCTTCAATGACACATATTCGGATTAATTATGAAAAATAATCAAACTTAAAATGTTTGAGTTAAAAAATAACATGTTTAAAATTTTATTTAATTGTCTAACTAAAATTGTAAGTGTATTGATGCTGACTTGTCTATCTATTGATATATTTATCCCTTAATCTGTAATAGACCAACAAACCATTACCATTATATGTAGTTATATCGTTAGTTTATTATGGATTGACGTACTTAAATAATAAAAAATTTAAAATTTAAACTATTTTTAGTACACTTTCATGAATTTAGTTATTTTTGTAAATCTTTTATTCCTCTTTGTTTATTTTACTTCAATATTCCTATCGATATCCGCTACTTTCCCAAGCGAAACAGCTACATCCAAAATCTGCAATCACAGAAATTAACAGAACAAATTTGGTAAGAACTCTCAGCAAGTCCAACACCATGGTCCGAACTTGCAATCTGCTTCAAACATCCTATACGGTATACCTCTGTGAAAGTTGCCATGTATTTATTTTTCGCCAGTGACAAAATCCATCTTAAGTAATTTCCCACTCTTTTCTAATTTTTAATTTTTTATTGTTATCATTAATTATGAAATACATGCTGAAAATTCAATGACAGAGATAAGGCATAGCAGCAGTTAACAAGCATACTGAGGATCACTGCTCCAAGCTGTGAACACGACTCAGATGTATTGCCCATTTTTTCTATGCGATCTTGGATATCTTCAGCGCACATACTGAGTCTTGATTTTGCACTTTCTACGTTTTGGGCACGAAAATGCCTGTCAATGAAAAGCAAACAGCTTATCAAATGCAATCAGACCGGAAAGTAAGCTCAGTTATTAGGTGATTAATGTCTATTAGAATTCTCACCCAGTTTTCTGGAAGAGGCATCATCAGCACGAAATGCTTTGGCAAAAGGACACTCTGCCCTGTTTATTCGAGTTTTCACCTGGCTTTCTCGAGATGCAGAATTGAACTAAAAATGAATACGATTAAAAAATTATATTATAATTTAAATAATCAAAAATTAATTGTATAAAAATTACAGTGTTAAAATTAAAATTAAAAAAAAAATATATATATATATATATATATTTTTTTTTTTTTTTTCACATGCACTAGAATCGTGCATAAATCATTCATTCCCATCAATGATGAAATTGGGTAAGAGTACAGTTGAGATAGTTATCTAAATTATTCAACATCCCCTGCAAATGCCATTCTCACAGAATTGTCCACCATCCCACCATGTTATTGAACCAAAATTGTAGCCACTGGCAGCCTCCTTGCCATTGAACGAAACTTGAAAGAAGCTCTTGTCACACCCTCAACAAAAGCAATCTTATTTGGAAACACTTTCACTGCTAATCCTAAAGGACCATGCACTCTTGCTATGTACTTAGCATTTGTTGATCCAACGTTGGTCAATGTTCTTCTGACAGTTCTGGGCAAAGCTCTATGCCGTTCAAGCTGGCTTTTGGAGATTGATGGATAGTTAATGTTGGAGATTAGCTTTTCAATATTGGATTTTGAACGGTTAAACTTTGAGTTTGACATTGATCTAATAACTTTCTCTGAGTAACCGTAATAACAAAGGAATTGAAGGTAATCTTTGGTTGGTTTTTCGAATACTAATCCTGGATTGAGAGCTTTAAGTGGGTTGATTTCTCCAACTCCCTTGTGTGGATTTGCTAAGCAGCCTGAACTGTTTGTCAATGGTTTTCTAATGTTATCATACACGCTTGCTGCATAAAAATATAAACATTTTGATTGAGTACTTCTTAGAGGAAATTAAATTAAACATGATAAGAGGTATCTTAATATAATTTAAGCTTAAAGTTTACAGGTTGTCACAAGGGCTGATCTGATCATGGAAGGACTCCATTTAGGGCGCATTGATTTAATCCATGCAGCGGCTCTTGCCACATGTGGGCAAGCCGTGGATGTTCCAGATTTTAGAGCATAATCGGCTGGCTTCTGTCCGGCTGGAGCGCTCCCTTTTTTTGGTACAACTGCAGCTAAAATGGCAACTCCGGGTGCCGTTACATTAGGCTGAAACGCAAAATTAATGTCAAAATAACTTAGAAGTCTGTTTATCCATCAACATGGATAAGTCATCCATGTGAAGTTTCATAGGAAAGAGTATAACCTTGAGAATATTTTCTGTAAGGTTTCCTGGACCTCTTGATGAGAAATATGCAACAACTGCTTATATCTTGGAACATCAACTGATGACAGGATCGTTGCAGCAGGGTTCCTGCTTAACTGTGTATAAAAGTGAACAAGTATTTCTTTTTCTATACGTTAATACATCGAAGCAAAGTCTCCATATCCAAGATTTGTGCAAGCCTATGACAGGCTCCACCAACAAGTCTACGGGGCGAGTTTTTATTCATCATTATTATGTAAATGTAATAAAAACAGAAAATTAAGTAACAAATCTTACTTGGTAGACTTCATGTACTTAAAAATTGTAGATCCTGCAAGGTTGCCAACTTCTGCATATGGAAATACGCCTGAGTCAAAAGGCACACCTTTCTGTTCCTCATTAATCAAAATTAACCCTTTGGCTTCAGCATCTTCTGCAACTAGTTTTTTAATTGTCCTTGAAACAGATGGGTCATTGTTGATGCAAACGATGATCTTGCCTGCTACTTTCATCGAGTCTAATGAATCTGGATAGCAACCCCTGCGATTTGATGTAAACTGGACTTAATCAACCAACGACATTCACTTTAATAGGATTAGAAGCTTGAATCATCATGCACTATTCAAGAATTCTAATCTACTGATAAGAAATGTGAATGGTAAATATTACCTTGTTTCGGATACGGAAGAGTTAGCAGCAATACCCTTTCTAAACGCAAGAGGATAAATTTTTGAGCGGGAGAGATTTGATAAAGTAATGGCAGACCCCTCTGTGGACAAGATTAGAAGAAAATTTAATTATTATTTTTTTTCTTAAAATAATAATAATAATAAAGGTATGTACGTCTGCTGGTTTTAATACCACAGAAGCCTTAAATTTCTTGAAAAATAAGCTTACTTGGATAGACTTCCCATTTCCAAGAAGCACAGTAGACTGGAAATCCCTGTCGATGTTAGAAGCTGCAACTGTAAATACCCACGGAGCTGTGTTTACAACAGTGGAAGGATCAGGTCCATCATTTCCAGCAGAACATACAACCGTAACTCCCTTTTGTTCAGCATGAAATGCTCCAATGGCAATGGGAGTTTAAATAATCAGATTGAACTTGGGAGCTCACCCCAAGAGAAATGGAAATTATATCAACCCAATCCTCAACTGCATCATCAAATGCCTTCAAAATGGCAGAGCCTGAGCAGCCATCATCTAAGCAGACCTTGTAGCTTGCAATCCTGGAAGAAGGCAAGCCACCCCTGGCTGTGCCTCTTGCCAAGCCATGGTAGCTGGCGTTGGTAAGATGGGCACCACCAGCAGTAGATGCTGTGTAAGTTCCATGGCCAAGCGAATCCCTTGGAGTGGCAGTCTTGTTACCATTGGATCCTGTTTTGTGGTATCTTGCTCCAATCAGCTTACTGCAGCGAAACAAGAAGATTGAATTGCTATTTGTCTTATAGTAGGGGCAAGAAATCAAATTTTGTACACTTGAGGATGTTTTCGGTATAATAATTAAGATAATTAACAAAATTTTCTCTAAGGATTCACAACCAAATTGTTACTAAAGCTTAGCAAGACAAGGAAATGAAATAGCATCATATAATATATTTTCACATTCTTAGTTTCCAAAAGCTTTTATATAATAAATTTACATGAAATTGATTCACCAATGGAGAAAAGATAATCACCTATTACAATTGGATTTCTTGAAGTCATGTGACTCCATGCAAACTCCTTTCCATCTTGAAGGAATTTCACCCATTCCATGGTGATTAAAACTTTCTGACGAGTGATCACAATTTTGTATATTGAAAATTTTGAAATGTTGACACTAGATAGATTGATCATATACTATTTTTTGGACTATTCGATGACTTTTATCCACGTAATTATCTGGCTTTAAGTTAAAATGATATATAGTGTTAGTAGAACGTTAAAGCCCTAAATGGGCATGTTTAATTGCTTTATTCTCTTTCATGGACTAAAAATGCAAGTAAACCTGCATCTGTGTCCAAAAGAGGAAGAGAAATAGGCATGTGCAATTGCAAGTTTCTTTCTTTTTGTATTTAATTGCTCTTGTATATTCTCCTCCCTCTATACATTATTTTTTATCAAGCATCCTTTAAGGTCTTTTATTTATGTTATCATGTAATTCCTGAGGCATTATTTTACTGCACATTGAGATAAGTGCTGCTCGTGTGATAATAATGGTAGCGTTGAACACTTTGCCCAAAGGGCTGCCTGAAAACCTTCTCCTACCACAAACAAATTACCCTTGTCTGTCCGCACTCCAAGATAAAGTGAATTCATTAAAAGAAGCAAGCAAGAAGGAGAGGAAAAGCCTGCGTAATCGCCAGTGCCAGCAAATGTCACTCTTTCACAGGTGTCGTCTTCCAAAGGCCCTCGAAGCCCCTCCAGAACATGTCAAACTATTGAAAGCACATGTTGAATTTAATATCAAGTGAAGTTATTTATAATTATGAAACATCAGGTTTTATATTATTGTTACTCATATTCAAGACTGTAAATTGCTTAGAACCTGGGAAGCATGGGATTAAGCCAACAGTGATTTTTAGAGCAGTGGCTATAGATGACAAACCTTTTTATTGAATTTCAAACATGAAAATACATCATTCCTAATTTTAGTTGATTACAATATAGAAGTGCATACTGAAATTTATAAGGTGCCTCATTACAATTATCAAGTTAAAAAGATCCCCGCAACGAGAGTTATTCACAGAAAACAAAGAATTACACACCATTACCTCAAGAACAATCATAGCACTTCACATGCAATAAGCAATGCATCCACGGTCAATCAACCACATGTTTGTATGCTCTTTTAAACACAAGTTCCACCAAGCAAGGCTGCCTCAAATATTCTCTAGACTCTTAAAAGCGCTTAATCCTCTGAAGACTGCCTTGGCTAAACTGAGCTTATTGCTTAGGTATTATATACATAAAGCACTATTTTATATCACTTCATCATTTTGCATTTTTTAAGATCCCACCTCAGACGTTTGACTCAGGTTTCTCCAAGCTGGCTGTTAAGAAATTCAAGCACTGAAACACGCTGCATGACAAACAAAGTGTCAAGTCCCATTTTCAGAATGATAGAATCAAAAACACTAACAAAATAAGGTCAGGATCTTTCTCTAACCCTTTGCTCCAGACCAGCTTCTTCAGGTTTCAATGTCAAAGCTTCCAGCAATTTGATAGCTTCCTGAAATCCATCAATTGCCACATTCTCATTACCAATATTCCTATCAACGTCTGCTACCTTCGCAAGGGAAACAGCTACATCCAAAATCTGCAATCACAGAAAGTAATTGGACAAAAAAGCAAGAACTCACAAAGTCAGTAAGTCCAAAAATTTGGTCCAAAGACTCTAAACTTCCAATCTTCAAACATCCTATAAATATTTTTAATGTTGCAACATATTTTGAAGGTGAGTCAGAAAAGTTTATCTCCACTGAAAAAGTATTTAATTTTTCACCACCAACTTTTGCACAAAAAAAAAAAAAAAAAAAAAGGCTACNCACCACCAACTTTTGCACAAAAAAAAAAAAAAAAAAAAAGGCTTCACACTATATATCTTACTTTATAGATGACAAATCTTCTCCATAGGATAATTGCAAGAAAAATTCTTCTAATTGAACAAAGAAAACGAGAAAGAACTTCCTAGAAGACAAGATTACAGCAAACTACAAAATGTCCCCATCATGATTTACAGATCAAAAGATAAAGAGTTCATAAATTCAAAACAAATTTAAAAGGAAAAAACTACGCCCCTATCTCTAAGGGGGCTTATGCACTCCAAGACTTTCTGTCGGCTTGCCTTGTCCGGGTATTACCAGCCACTTCCCTTTATCCTAAGTTCATCCCTGGGCTTATGGCAACCTTAATCAGAATGCGATGGTTTGACTCATCTCTACTCATGGGGCCTACTCGACAATGAGAAAGAGCACCGTGGATTTGGTGCCCTCACCATTGTCCTCTAAATTCTATGGCTGTCCTGTTTTTACTCAGAAACTCAAGGCTCTGAAAGATGCTTTGAGGGACTGGAACAGACAAAATTTTGGCAATATTCATGAAAGTGTTCGCACATTGCTAAGGATCTTGAGGAAAGAAATACTCAAATCAACCAGCTAAGAAGAGGGAAGGAAAAGAGTGGCCATTGAAAAGATGTAGTACCGAAATGGCATGATTTGTGGTTTACTGCTGCCAAACATTTGAGAGGAGCAAGGCCTTTCAATAGCTGTTAAAAAGAATCAATTTAGCTATTGAAAAAGAATCAATTCAATCAGATCAGGAGCTAGAAGTTGTATGTCTAGGTTGAGGGTTGAGGAAACCCCAGCCCGGGGCTGGGTTTTGGAAAACCCGTTCCCGCACACGGTCACAGCCTGGCCGGCCTGCCAGCAATAGTGGGAATTCTCCTGTTCCCTGGTCAAAGACTTGGTTGGATACGGGTCTTATGAGTGTTCTCTTCTCGTGTTATTTCCCCTTGGGGTGCTTCTCAGCTAGAGTTGGGGATGGGGTTGCTATAGTGGGTAGGGTGAGTCTTTGGTTGAGAATGGCTTGGGAATATGTTAACAGTTACTTTACCAGGTTCATTGATATGATCAAATGACAAGACCACACATCAAATATCTATGAGGTTGAAATAAAAAAGCATGTAAAACATGGTACAATATAAAAGGCAGATTTTACCTGCGATGGAACATCTGGATGATCTTTGACGGCATCACGACGAACATCCAGAGAACGAAGATAGCAAGCTCTTGCAGCTTGAAGATCTCCATCGTAATACTTCAGATCTCCAATTTTGTTAAGTGAAACAGAAAGTGTATGTGTTATCTGTAAGCAAAACATTTAAAAACGTAAGGGGGGCAAGGATAAAACATGCATAGAATCCCTAAATAAAGTACCAAATGATTTGCTGCTATAACCTCCATATCATCCCTTGGCAATTTCATGAGGAAGTCCACACTCTCTTGGAAATAAGCAACAGCAGAACCAGAATCTCCCATTGCTCGACTGCATCAAAACAAGACGAATTATATTTTATTGAAAAAAACACACTGGGAAATATCTCAAAGTTTGGATAATTCATGAAAGCGGTAACAATTTCTTCTAAAGGAAATAAAATAAAAACTAAGGATTCTAATTTTTAATTTGGTGATAGCGTAAAAGCACACTTATCATACATAATCTTTGAATGCTTACAAATAAAGCTCTCATCAGGGCATCTTAGCAAATTTTCCTCTCTCTTATGTGTGTGTGCATTGTGTGTTTGTGTGTGTGTGTGTTTTTTTTTTCCCACAACGTAAGAGTATAAATAAACACAAAAATAAAAGTTTATAGTACTCCATCAAGGTATAGGAAAAACCTTAAACTAAGGTGTTTAACATCTCAGAGCTTATGCACAGAATACTGGTTTAATTGGTGCGGATCAAGACTTGAAGTTCATTTAATCAGAAGAAACAAATTGTTCAAAATTATGAAATACGTAATAGGCAAAGGTATAAAAAGGAAAACAAAATGACCATTAAAAATACAATCAGGGAGAGAGAAGACATACCAGCAGTCACCAAGCATACCGAGAACTGCTCCAAGCTGTGAACACAACTCTGATGTATTGCCCATTTTTTCTATCTGATCTCGGATATCTTCTGCACAAATGCTGAGCCTTGATTTTGCACTTTCTACATTTTGGGCACGAAATGCCTGCAAATGAAAAGCAAAAAGCTTATCAGATGCAATCAAACAGGAAAGTAAGTTCAGTTATTGGGTGATTGCCATAGAGGTTGAAAAAAATATAGAAGTACTTTTTTGTAAAAGAACAAAAGTACTTTAAAAAGGCATTACAACAAAAGCTTTCCATGTATTAATAAGACATTTTCTGCAAAGGATTAAGCAGGGAAGAAGAATCAGTCAGTGAGGTGGGAGATAGAATACGAACATTATTCCAACAAGAATAACATAAATAAATTACTCTAAATAGTAATTTCCAATCCACTAATCCTCAGACATATGATTGTTATAATAACCAAACATACTCACCCTCATCGCTTGTTCAACCAAGAAAGCACCTCTCTCCATCGAAACATCCTCATATATCACTTTTTTATTTTCTCTGGCTACTTCATCTTCATCTGAAGTAACAGACCTCTTGATTCTAGCATGACCTTCAATGAAACGATCAACAGTCTTCTGAAGATCTATGTCGGCTTCAGTCTTCTCAATGTCAGCCCCACATAACGGACAGTCGTTAAAGCGTGATATACATACTCTGATTTCAATTTATACAAAGTTCATAAAACAACAGTCGATAACCAAATGAAATCATTATTTTTAAAAAAAGAAAAAAAGAAAAAAGACAATACGTTCCATTATCTACTTACTTGCAAAAAACATGAGAACAAGGCACACATTTGCTACAATCGAAGAGAAGAGCTTTGCAAAACACACAACTAAGTGGACCAATCTTAAATGTCTGAGAATCATATCCAAAAGGACACCTTGGAGAAATGCTAGCAGAGTCAGTGGACTCATTCTTTGCTTTGTTACCGTCATTCTCAGCCTGATGTTTATTCGAATTCTCACTGGGTTTCCTCGAAGAGGCATCATCAGCACGAAATGCCTTGGCAAAAGGACACTCTGCCGGTGGCTTATTCGAGTTTTCACCTGGTTTTCTCGAAGAGGCTTCGTCAGGACGAGACGCTTTGACAAAAGGACAAACTGGCGTCATCTTGATCAACTCCCTGAATAAAAAACTAAAACTCTTTCAAATCCCTCTTTTTAATTGATAATAACTGTCCACAAGAATCAATTACATCAATCCTTAGATGGATTTTCCCCCCAAAAGAATAGCTAAACAAACATCACTATGATATTCTTAAGCTCGAATCAACAAAGACTCGAGAGCTCAAGCCAGGCACAAAGGAAACCGCATTCAACTTATATAATGTGCTCAATTTTGCTTAAGGCCAAATGAAATGAATGAAACTGGAAATGCGAGAAAGGAGTAAAGCATTAAATAGAATTAAAGACAGAAAACAAAACAATTCAACCAGAGAAAATCATCTGCAACAGGTTGAGAGAGATAGACACCTGAAATGATAACCCTAAATCAACGAAGGTTGAAACGACGTCGTGGTCGTTCCTCTTCTTCTTCTGTCCTTCTGAGCAGACCCAACACAATAACAAGAATATCGTCTCGGAAATATGAATAATGGGCCAGCTTACACCTTCCCTTCCATTATTTATGACGAATTTTTTAAGCCCCCTTATCTTTTTAAAATTATTTTGTACCCCTAGAAGTTACAATGAACCGAAAGTAAGATATTTTTGGACGGGTGGATAAGGACGGGACTGGTCTTTGTCGGTACTTAATAATTTCTAATTTAGTATTTAAGATTTTTTTTTAGAAAAAAAAATATATAATTTAATAACCCAATTTTATCTTTATTTAGTAAAAATTGCTAAAATATATCTTTATTGCATATAGTGAAAATTAAAGGTAAAATGGTGAAAAAAATCTTGTTATCAGTCTTGATTTAATTTAGCCAAAATTGCCTTTTTTTCCTCCAAAAGTCTCTCATCTTTTTCCCTCCCCAACTTAACTTGCCAGATTTTGCAACAGACTATCTTTCTCTCCAAACAAACAAACTACTTCCTTCTATTTTCTGAAAATGATTTTCCTTTTTTTTAGTACTTATCTACTTCCGGAACATACAAATTTTATATTTATAAAAGAATCCATAGGAAACAGATTTTGTTTTAATTAATATAAAAATAAATTTAAATAAAATACCATCGACTAGATGTCAAGGTTAAGCACGCACGTAATCAAGTAACCATTTTAATCTGACACTCAAAAGGATCGGGTCGAATAACAATATCTAATCCGTAACAACGACATTCATCGTTGACTTGAAAAAACCCCACCAGGGAATCAAAGTTGTCTACATTTCTGCAGGGCTGTTCTTGAATTCATTCATCTATCTACTCATGGCGCCGCGATAGGAAGGGCTTGAATGTCAGCAGCACCCCAATTGCCGAAACGACGTTCATTAAGAAGAAAATCATTTGGTCACCTGCACGGATTTCACCTTCTAATTAATTAAGCCTTTTGAAGCACATCATGTTGGCAGAAAAAAAATTTAGTACAATATTGTTATTATACCTGGGAGGAAGACTGCATCTTGACGCTTCTGTGCCCAAGAAAATCTGCGAATACCCAGGTTAATTATGTAACTACTAAGCAAATGAAAGTGAAAACATTCATTCTACTGAAATGAAATCAGTAAGTCACTTACAAAGCACCCCCACCACCTGGACCAGCAGCTTTGAAGAACGACATTATGGTTGTTGCAATTCCATTTGCAGCTCCCCTTTGATCTTGGTCCTGTTTTCATATGCCACAAAGATTCATAATTCCAAAAACCAAAACGAAAGCATTGAAGAATATTAAACGCACCAAAAGTTCAGAAATTTACCACAGCTCTATTTTGCAGAAGGTATACTCCGGTTGAAATAAACACCTAGTTACAAGAAACACATAACCAGTGACAGGAATCCTGATAAACAAAATATGAGGCAACAATTTTCCTATTGAAAGATTTGTAATCACTCTTGACAGTCTGATTTTTCATTCCAGACAATTACAAACTAATGCATCAACTTCAGGTGTTCTCATTAAATAATCAAAATTATCTGTAAGAGTAGTATATGCTTTGCACTTACTGTTAAAATACTCTTTATCACAGAAACAGAATTTATCAACAGGTAAAGGCTCCATCCTGATAACTTTGCTATGTAAGTGTAACTTGCCAAAATAGGTAAGGATAAAACCTGCAGATGACGAATACTATGTAACTCAAGACTTAGTTAATAAATTTGTTTAAAGTAGACGTAAAGTTGATGCCAAATGGTGTTCAGAATATACCCCTGCAACGCGTGCTGCCATTACGGGTTCAACCATCTTCTGCACTAATGGAAATAGAGTAAGTTGAAAGACAAGGAGGCCAAGACCTGGAAGTTCAATAGTTGTGCAGTCGTTAAGCATATTTATAGACTGATACATCAATTTATGAAAAAGAAGAAGAAGGACCATAGAAAATATGTATTTTTAAAAGAATGCTTGACAAGAATGAACAAGAGAACTCTTTTTATCCCAACAAATCTGAAAGTAGAAGCATAAACATGACCCCTAATAATTGACTGATAAATGAGCTCTGAAAGCTTCGTGGCTAGCGGAGCTGGAAAGAAACATGGAGAATTGAGAGAAAAAAAATGTAAAATTTGATTAAATACAGAAGGGGGAACATTAGCATCCATTTTATACCTGAAATTGCAAGAACTTCACCAACTTCTTCAGTTGAATAACTTAGACCCCCAAACTTCCTAGGACTAACAGCCCACAGTGGAAATATCTACGGAAGAAACAACAGTTACAGCAACTTTAATTATTTAGCAAAAGTATACACATGGAAAAAGAAGGAACAAGATAATTAACACTGTAGTTTCTTTGCATGTAGCTCAAATCAGAGTGGTGGCAGTAAAAGGGAAGTAATTAATGTAAATTGGTTATCAAATTAATCCAGGCAAAACATGTAACCACTAAAGGTCAGTTCTAGAGACCAGTTGTTAGGAAAAAAGAAAGAAATATATCCATAAACCAGAGCTAGTTCAATAAAAAACATAAGCCAAAATATATAGGAATCTGAAATCAGGCAGAAACTACCTCTGAGTAAGCCATATTATGAAGCTGAAAAATACAGTAAATAATAATAGCAGACATTAAAGGCCAATTCTTGAAGAGGCTTTTCTTCACAGTTTTCATGCTTCCTTCCTGTTTTTTAAAATCTGCATTAGACTCACAGGATGCAGATTCTAAAGCATCATCACATGGTTCATTGTCTTCATTGTGTACATGCAATGTCTCCTGCAATAACCAGATATATTTTAGAACACAGCAATGCAATTAATTGAAAATAATGGGTCAATTAATTCATTATTAGACAAGCCTGAGTAATACAAAAGTTCATTTACGTATCTGTTGAAATCAACAATAGACAAAGGAGACAGACGCAAATTCTGATTCAAATAAAATCAGATAACTTGAGCATTCATGATGGAGAATGGAAAACATTTCAGGCAACTGTTTAATTTGTAAACATGCTAGCAAACCAAAATCACAAAACAGAAATAATGAAATGAGATTTGCCGGAAGGCATAAGTAATATAAATACTTACCGAAAGCCAGCAAGCAAAAATAGTTACACCCAAAGCAATAAGTGATATACAAAGGCAGGGCAAGAAGTACGGAAATCTGTAAAAAATTTCTTATTTCTCAGATACCATCATATTTTAAACATTTTACGGAAAAATAAAAAATAAAGATGTTATGCAGTTAATCTCACTTACTTTCCAAACAGAGATTCCTGGGAAAATATATTGGGATATTTATCCGCTGGCTGAATTGCAAAATTATTCAGAAAAGTTAGAAAAATATTTCGGACGCAGAAAGAGACACATGGGCTAGATGGGGGGTCGCCATTTTCTTCAATAATGAGGACAAAATTACTCTTTACAGGATGAATTTGCCTGCATAACTTAAGAAGCCAAAAGATAGAAGTACCTCAGCCAAAAAACCGCCTATAGCAGGGCCAAAGACCAGTCCTATGCCCCATGCTGTACTAACCTGAAATTAAAGTAGTTACTTATTCTAGTGCTCCAGTAAATTTTTATCTAAAATTGTTCAGACAGAAACAAGCTTACTGTTGACAGTCCTAAAGCTTGGTATTCTTCACGGAGAACTTCAGTTGCATATGCCTGGAAATGAAATAAGTTAGGCACAGATATAGTAGAACAACTAAGCAAGGAAACACATAGAGTGCAAACTTTCCATACCGTTACTGTTCCAAGCAAAGCATTGAAACTCCCGAGAAGAAACCTTGTGATGACGGCCATCCAAAAGTTTATACTAAGGCCGAAGAGAGTGTTGAAAATAAACCTGTAACAAATATTTAAGCCAGATAACATTTATGAAGAATGAAATATTAAAATCCAGAATTAATTGCTAATTGTCACTGTCAAATTTGCTTGGAAATTAGCAGTTACTAACACTGAGCCGGTCCCAATTATTATTACAGGTTTTCGACCATAGCGGTCAGCCACTGCTCCCCAGAAGACAGATGTCAAAGCTCTTCCAAGCATAAATGAAGCCCCTCCAAGTTATCAAGAGGTTTTGTTAGATTACTACTTGAAGAACAGAAATATATATGATGATTAAGCATATCTATATTAGAAATCACACCAATTTTAAAGAGGAAGAACAGAAAATACACTTACCCACATAGCCAGCATAGTAGCCTACATCTTCCTCTCTTTGAGCAATATGAAAATCCCTAATCTGAATTTATATAATAAATAAATTGAGGACTCAGTAATATTTGTTTTCTAAAGTCATAATTCAACAATTTTAATGACAGGTTAAGATTTGTTTTTTATACTCACCATGAAATACAGGAAAGGAAAGAGAGATGATATTGACAGTGCTGAGAAATTTAGAACACCAAAAAGGATATACATCAGGATCATGGATAATATACAAAAAGGGGATCCTAACAGTTCCTCAAAGAAGTGCTGCAGGAAACAAACGTATAGATGCAAGACGGCATAAAAATGAATTCCGAACGATAAACAAAATAGTTGGCTTCTCAAAAGAACAAAATTTTCTAACAATACTATGTGCAGTACAACAATACCATTATAGATAGAATTTTTGCTTCGGTTACAAACCAAGGAAATACCAACAGAACCATACTCCACACAAATGCTCCAATGCAGAAATCACCTTAATCTAAGCATATATTCCATTTCCATAAGATGGTTTAAAATTATTTTAGTTATCTATTGTACATTTCACGTAATGTCAACCAAAACTTGCACACAACTCCTTGCACGTACTCTTCAAACCTAGAATTGAGCAACTAGAAATAATGAAGCCAATACCATTCTTAAAGGTTACCATCGGCCTAAACTAAACAATTTTCAGGTAAGACAATTTTTCAAACAAAAGAGAAACTTAAGCTGCTCTTACTGCTAACCCGATATAAGATGAGATTACTTGCCATTGCAAACCGCAATAGACCATAAAGAAATTATTTCTCGAACAGGAAAGCCTTCTTGCAACTCTTTAAGCTGTTCAACCTTACAGCCTGAGCAATTCTTATAATATTTCTTCTTCTTCAGCAGTCTCTCTCTGCAGTTCTCCTCCGCCATGCTGTTATCAAATAAGCAGAAGACACTGCCTGTGTTTCTGAATTTTTACTAACAGAACCTGCAGTAGTACTCTCCCTTTAGTTACATAATCAGCTCAAAAATTAAATCATACATTAGCATGTATTCAGACATTCAGTTGCATTACAGACTAATCACTGAGTGCAAGTAAGAATTACTTAAAGAGACTTCCAATTCTTCAGACACAGATGCTTTTGCTTTGTTCCCCTCTTAAACCATGCTTTGGTATTTGGATTTTTTTAATAATGTAAAGTGCTACAAAGTTATAATGCTAACTTTTATATCTCAAACTAGGATATATAATTGTTTATTTAGAACTGACATGTAAATGATGACTCAAAATGAAAATTAATGTCATATTATTAAATAATATTACCAATACACATATATTATAATCGGAATAAAATTATAAAAATAAGAAAGTCATCTTATTCAATGAATGATGATGAATGATATAACAACGAAAGTAGTATTGAAACATATAGATTGCAAAATGGACCCAGATAGGTTTTTTTCAAATATAACAGTTTTATTTTACTGGTTGTTGAACCAAAAAAAAAAAAATCTCACAAACACACGAAAGAATTCAGTCTACAGAGTTGAAAAGAGACATGCTGCAGATTCCACCACCAGCACGTCTAATAAAGCTACTTTTACATTCGAACTAGAAAGCTGAAGGCAATAAAGATTCTCTTATGATACGAAATATTGTTTGTATTGGTAAAGGTTAGTGAGAGAGAGAAAAAGGTGTCACTTTATTAGCAGGAAGGAAGTATAAAGATTGTGGCCACAAGGCACAAGCACAACCCATGTGGAGACCAATTTGGTTGGCGTTCCTTGGCTGCCCTTAGCCTGCATGCACCAATTAGGAAAAGAAGAATTAAGAGAGCCGACATGCCAAGGCAATCATGTGCTCAATGAAATGTTTAACATATGCTTTATGAGTAGAGACTTTACCATTCTTATCGATCTATTATCGACAAGTAGATCTACAACAGCAAATTAGAAACATGGCAAGAGAAATCGGGGTCAGGTTAGAGGAATTTTGGTCCCGAATATCTATATGTTTATATGTAGTATAATCTTTTACTTTCCTTTGATGTGATCTGAGTTAGTCTCAGCCCTTTGATCTGATAATTAGGGCTTGTTTCTGGTTAGCGTATGCATGTGGAATTGATCTTTGTTCAAATCAAACAAACTTTAGGTCCACTAGCGCTCATTTCTTTTAGTTTATTCTCCTTTTTTTTCTTCATCTGTTTTAGGAGGGAAAGTACACAAAATCTTATCTTTATGGGTCGGTGCCACTAGAGATTAAATACTTATCTAAAACACAAGTAATTTTATATACATAAACATTAAATTTCTTTAATGAAATCATACCAACTCATATTGATAGCATTTTATAAATAAATATAAGAACAACATTAGCAAATAACAATGTAAGTTTTGCTTCAATTGAGATGCATCAAAACAATTACAATACTCTTGGTATACGTAGAGATTGAACCAGCCATTTCATCCACTTTACTATGCTAATTGTTACAAGAAACAGAGTGTCGCCATTTAAAGGAGAACAAGAATATCGGGTTTTGCCACTGCTTTAGCCAATACACTTCATCACCAGGACCACCCACATAACAAATCAAGCTGCGACACCAAATTATTAATAGGATTGGCTTCATTTCCAAATGGTGGATAATATACAAGTAATCAACAAGAATCAAGTGTTGATATATTTGTGAGGCCTCAGAATTGAATCATCTGTCTACTACTCATGGCGCTGAGTTAGGAAAGGTTTGAATGTCAACATTACTCCAATTGCGCCAACCACATTCAGTATGAAGAAAACCATTTGCACACCTGCACATAAATTTCAGCTACTAAGCCCTTGGATTTCATGAAATGTTAGCTTAATACAAGATGGTGAAGAGAGGGCTGAGGCAGGAAAGATGAAAGGCACGGATCTCCTTGTTGATATCTGAAACCAATGTAAGATAAATATTGCTCCAATATAGAATTATTAAGCTTTGGACCATGTTTGCTTCTAGTAAGTGTATCATTTCGTGGTACTTCATACATATATGTATGAAATTTTTTTTTTTAATACAACAACCTTTTAAGGAGTTTCTCTTCCTTAATTAATTAATTACTTTACTTTAGACACATTATATTAAGTTATAAAAATCATTTTAGATCTTAAACCTGCCAAGGATTGATAGAGACACTCCTTTTAAGAATGTAGCATGCACATAAACGAGTTCTTTTTTAATGCTATAGCCAATGGCCTAACAGGAAAGCATAGTGAGAGATTTTTATTTGTATCACAAACCTGGGAGGAAGAGAGCATCTTGACGCTTTTGTGCCCAAGAAAATCTGTAAATATCCAAATTGATTATGTAGTTACTAAACAAATGAAATAAGTGACAATATTCACTCAAGATGTCACTTACATAGCACCTGCACCAGCCGGACCGACAGCTTTGAAAAGCGACATTGAAGTTGTAGCAATCCCATTAGCAGCTCCTCTTTGATGCTGCTCCTGTTGTGACATGGTCAAATCAACTGGAGACATATTGTAGAGAGAAAAAAAAACCCATAACTTGGAACAGAAATCAAAAAGAAAAGAAATCTACCACTGCTCTATTTTGCAGAAGGTATAATCCTGTTATAACACACACCTAGTTATAAGAAGCAGAATACAAACAATTAAAAACCTGATAAATAAGATATGCTGGCAAAAATATTGGAAAAATAAAATACTGTGAGCATATAGTTATGGCAATTGTTTCGGTCACTTACGGTTAAAATGTTCCTTATCAAAGAAGCAGCATTTATCAATAGGGCAAGGCTAAATCCTGATAATTTTGCTATGAAAGGGTGACTTGTCAAAAGAGGTATGAGCAAAACCTGGACATTGGATAGCATATAGGGAACCACAAACCATAAGAAATATGTTAAATGCAGAATATGAAGTATATAATAAAATGGTGTTTAAAATTCACCCCTGCAATGCGCGCTCCCACTATCGGCCCAAGAAACCTCTCCACAAATGGATATAGAGAAAGTTGAAAGACAAGAAGGCCAAGACCTAGAAATTCAGTTATAGGATAGTAATACATTGTGTACATCAATCTACCAGTATGAATTCAAGTTAATTTGAAGCAACATGAATGGTACAAATAATTCCTACCAGCGACACTTCGATTGAATGAAATGTATAAAATGATTAAATATGTTTAGAAGGGGAATATTAATTTGTATCCATTTTATATATACCTGAAATCGCAAGAACTTCACCAACATCTGCAGTTGAGTAACCCAGACCCCCAAACTTCGCAGGGCTAACCGCCCAAAGTGAAAATATCTACAGAATGACAAAGATCAACAAAAATAACATGGTTTAGATACTAGTAAGAACACGGCAACACAGCAGAAATCCAGAATCCAAAAGGTTGAAATAAGCCCAGCAAACTAGCTTGATCATCTCATCATCTTGCCCAAAAGATGTAGATTGATAAAACAAAAGTAGCTTGATAAATGACTAAATAAGAGGTAGCTCAAAATCAGGTAGAGAATACCTCAGTGTAAGCCATATCATGAAGTGCGAAAATAGAGTAAACAATAATAGCAGACATCAGGGGCCAATTCTTTAGGAGACCTTTCTTAGAAGTTCCATTGCTTCCTTCGTTGGACCCGCAGGATGTCGATTCTAAAGCATCATATGAGACATCATCTGATCCATTACAATCACTGTGTATATGCAATGTCTCCTACAATAAACGGATACCTTTTATTAAACCCCGTTGAAGTACATGGAAGTAAATGACAAATATTGTGATTAGTATTTGTGTGGAAGGTACAAGTAGTAGAAATTACGTACCGGAAGCCAGAAAGAAGCAATTGTTATGACCAAAGCAAAAAGTGATATACAAAGGCAGGGCAAGAAATATGGAAATCTGCATAATTTTGATTTTTCAGAATCTATTCATATTTCAAACATCTTGCTGGAAGAAGAAAAAATATATGGAGAGACAGAGAGATTTAGCAGTTAAAGTTCACTTACTTCCCAAACAGAGATTCTTTGGAAAATATATTTGGATATTTCTCTGCTGGCTGAATTGCAAAATTACCCACAAAAATTAGAACATTGCTTATCAAGCAAAAAGGAAATGAAAAAGGACTTGAGCAAACGGACCGGACCGGATATTTAAGGTGTAGCGATGTATACAAGAGAGAAACCAAAATAAGGCCAAGTAAAAAGATGTACGTCACTGATGGAGATGAGATTTCAATAGTGCTTCCAATCACCCTTGTAAATTGAATACCATTCGAAGTAATAGAGAAAAGATACTTTCTACATGATGTATTTGCCTGCATAAGAAGGAAAAGACGAAGTACCTGAGCCAAAAAACCACCCAAAGCTGGACCCATGACCAGTCCTATGCCCCATGCTGAACTAACCTGGAATCAAATTACATTTCTCAATTTTAAAATGCCCCAGTAATCCTTCTTATCTCAAATTATTCATGGAGAAATAAGCTCACTGTTGACACTCCTAAAGCCTGGTGTTCTTCACGCATAACTTCACTTGCACATGCCTTTGTAATTAAAGAAGTTAGGCACACGGATTGCGGATTTTAACGGAACACGAGGAAACAAATAATCACATATGGTACCAATACAAACTTTCTATACCGTTATTGTTCCAATTAAACCATTCAGACTCCCAAGAAGAAACCTTGTGACTATGGCCATCCAAAAACTTGTACTAAGCCCGAAGAGAGTGTTGAGAATACACCTGTAAAAAATATTTAAGAACTTCATATCTGAACAGTATAATCCAGAATTAGTTGCCACTATCAACGTCAAATTTAGTAAAAGATTAGCAGTTACTAACAGTGAGCCGGTCCCAATTATTATTACAGGTTTTCGACCACAGCGGTCAGCCACTACTCCCCAAAGGACTGATGTCAAAGTTCTTCCAACCATAAATGAAGACCCTTCAAGGTATTGGGAGGTTTGTTAGAGATAGAGCAGAACTAGAAATAAATTAAGAAGGGAAATTACACTCACCCACAAAGCCAGCATAGTAGCCAATATCTTCCTCCCTTTTCGCAATATGAAAATCCCTAACCTGATATAACAAATTTTTGAAATGGCTTTAGTAACTTACACAGTTTGAAGAAAATAGTGCTGAGAAGATTAATTGTTGCGACTTCTTTGTTAAAAAGATATTAGCATACAATTTGGTGAAAATTTCATAAATATTCAGTGACATCCCGTTGCTCTTANTATATTTAGAAAGTAACAAATACACTCACCAAGAAATAAAGGAAGGGGAAAAGAGATGATATTGCCAGTGCTGAGAAAAATTAAACACAAAAATAATGAATCACATTATGAATAAATACTGCTTAANTCAAGTGCTGCAGGAGGAAACGACAATTCCATGCAACAGAAATTTAAGCTGTCCCTTAATTAAGATGAAGATCACTCACCATTGCAAACCGCAACAAACCATAAAGCAACGAGTTGTCGAATAGGTAAACCTTGTTGTGACTCTTTAAGCAAGTCAACCTTACAGCCGGAGCAATTCGCATAATATTTCTTCTTCAGCAATGTCTCTCTGCACTTCATATCCTCCGCCATTCTTTTATCAAGTCAGCACAAGACACTGCCTTATATATTAAACTGTTCAGCAGAATCTGAAATAGATTCTCCATTAATTAGTTACATAGTTTACGTAAATTTTCAGTTGCATTACATANTTAAGCCATGGATTAATTACGAGTAAATTAAACTTACTTAAAAGGAGATCTTCAAATCTTGAGAGCTTTTGCTTTCTTCTCGTGTTAAATAAAGAAACCCATGTCAAATACTATTATCCCTAGCTAAAGCTACTAGGAGCCACACAGAGATATTGCTAACTGACATCATCATCTGCGACATAGTGATCATATGATATAAACCTGGGAGTTATCGGACTTCATATCNCCAATTCATGACAACGAAATATTATATTTAGAATTGATATATTGATGATAAGATATAATCACATCACTAACTCTGATGCCATATATTGCCTGCACGGGTATCTCTTCAAGAAAATATCGTACACCTGACCTGAACTTCACCATATACATAAGCCTTCTCACCCTCACTTTTTCCTTTCAAACTTCACTTCACACAAGAGTATTTCATCCATTCGTTTACATTAATAATTGAAACAACTGAACGGAACGCGATTCTCATTAGTCAACAAGGTTGAGCTAACGATGTGAAATGTGACCAATCCGAACTAGAACACCGAGGAAGCGAACTACAAATGAAACTCGGACACGTTAAAGCAGATCATTTTAATGAACATCAGTGAAGGGAGTGACAACTCAAATCATGTAACATGATTGATAGCTGAAACATCCAAGAATGTTGTATTCAATTATTGAGAAGGTGACAAAGGCCTTCAAGACAGTCGTTAT